>OZ038506.1:90944992-90962492 GCA_964036315.1 Acanthosepion esculentum | reverse complement strand
AGGTTAAAATAAGTTTTCCTTTTTATCTTTATTCATTTTGTCCTTTTACAAATACACTCTATCTGAAAGTTTTACACACACACAGTCATACACATATCTATCTATCTATCTATCTATCTATCTATCTATCTATCTATCTATCTATCTATCTATCTTCATTAGTATATTTCTTTTAGATTTGTTTCTTGATTCATGTTGACTTTAAACCGACTTACGGTCACATCACGTTGAAACACCGGTTCCCGTACGATCACCGAAGGTAAGCAACGTCGATCATGTTCGGTACGTAGATGGGCGGCCGTTTGGGAATACCAGGTGCTGCAAGCGTAGATGCGTGGGTGGTGTAACGGTTAATGGCTCGGAATTGTTAACCGGAAGGACGAATTCCAGTTCCCGTTAGGTTCGTTATATTCACTCTTTGGAAAGGTATGGACCTACCTCTTTTCCCCTCCAGCTATGTGTTAACTTGTATAACTAAACCATTATTATCTTTAAAAAACAAATCTTACGATCTAAAAATATATTTTCTGGCTTTAAATAACCTGATAAGGGTTGATAACCCGTAGAAAATAAATTAATCGAGCATGAATTTAAAGCAATTTGTTTTTCTTTCTTTGACCTAAAACTTATGTTCAGCTAAATCGAAAAAAATACAGACGTTTGTTCTGTATTTAACGTTGTTGTAACCCAGGGAAGGTTACTGAATAGAATAATAACACGAAGGTTTTGTAATGAACAATAACACTTAGGACAAGAACAACACATATAAGATTCACCAGCGGCGCGTAGAAGTAGTAGTCAACGGCTAAAAGTGAGTCAAGTGAATGCCACAATACATCTTCAACTGCAGGATGTCTACCAACCGCCCCACGCGGCCAGATATGGCACGAAGCCGAACTTAATGTGAGGTATCCGAGCCCGTAGGCTCGGCCACATATTCCCCGTAGACCCCGTATAAAACGGGGTCGGGTAGCTGTTTCCTTAGACGTAAATCTTCCCTTCGACAGGGGATCATCCCTGCCCGGAGGCAGAGAGTTTGACCCGCATAGCTGGAGACGAATTTCCAACTGTAGACCAACATACAGTATTTACTACTGTATTTATGGGAATGGGGACACACCCATTATCGTCCGTGGGTATGCTGCAACAAACCGAAATACGGATTCTGGGGTAAAAGAGAATAAGAAAAATAACAGACAAGTCCCATACTCTAACCACTGATCTACGACAAGAGCACTTATGTCACTGACGAGTGAAATGAGTTTTGATTGAAAAGGAAGAGATGGAAACTGAAACAGAGAATTCGATATTTTCTTTTGAAAGTATTTCAATCTAAATTAATAGGTCAGATGATTTGATAGGTTTAGCGAAGTCGATCATTGCTTCTATTAAGGAAAACAAAGATTAAAGAATTAGAAAAACAAATGAAGCATTAAAGATAAAATAGAAAACACTGCCAGCGTCTATTCAACCTCAATATATAATGACCTCTGATTGTTTGTATTCCGAACACAGAGAATAAAGAAAAAGCTCATCGGATTGATTGATGGACACTTCAGTTTAAAAATAGACAGAGAAATACAACAATGTAAATATATATACGGGGTGTATCAAAAATACGTTTACAACATTCGGGGTCGAGTTCCTCACATTAAAACAAGGACAAAAGTCCATATAAACACATGTCCGTAAATCCTTCGTTTTTGAGTTATCATATTTAAAAATGTTTACGGCAGATGGTACTGTGCTGCCATGTAGACGAGGTTACATTTGTCATTCGTGTACATTTGCGTCTGTCTTTAACGTGTAACGTGGGTGGTAGTGAGTTAAATGAGAAGTGTTCCGTTTAACAATGGCACGATATTCAAAGCTTGCAAAAGGATTTTGGGATTGAATCTTGGATTGTAGATTTAACAGCGTTTAGCATAAAATTTAAACTTAACTAAAAAACGAAAGATATGCGTACAAACGTTTATACAGACTTTTGATTTTTGATTGGAACGAGGAACCTGCCCCAAAGTTTGTAAAAGTATTTTTGCTACACCTTCAAAAGAATGCAGTTTGTCATTTTCAAAGGCATATTTAAATTCTCTGGTACCAAATTATATATATATATATATATATATATATATATATATATATGCACATTTCATTAAAAACGACTGACAAGGTGCTTTTATTTAGTTTTTTTATATAATTTCTCGTGCGATCTAATAAAGTTTTTCTTTTCAGAGGATAAATTTTATAAAAACTGTCCGAATGTTCTTTTTATCCGAGCGCTTTCGGCTATACATTTAGCCATTTTCAAGGATTATATTTCAACTGTTAGAATTAGAAATAGTTTGTTATATGTATGTTTTATAAAGTGATTCATTTTTTGTTTCAAAACACGGTCAAGATATTATGTCCATGTTCAAAGTTAATATTATTAAGTGTTGGTTTGTTTGTTTTTATAAAGATAAAAAGAATATTCGGACAGTTTTTATATAATTTATCCTCTGAAAAGAAAAACTTTATTAGATCGCATGAGAAATTATATAAAAAACTAAATAAAAGCACCTTGTCAGGCGTTTTTAATGAAATGTGCATGAAAGAAGGATTGCTGCCTAAATACACAAATATATATATATATATATATATATATATATATATATAGAGAGAGAGAGAGAGAGAAAGAGAGAGAGTGACTGACAAACAGAAACAGAGAGATAGAATGAGAGAGAGAGAGAGATACCGATAGATAGATGCAAACTAATTATAAAGTAAAGAAAAGAGACAGAGAATGAATCTGACGTAAGGTCGCTTCATCGGTCGAGTTGGCAGGTAAGTAAATATGATGAGCTTTTGCTTGGACTTTGGTTACGGATAACTGATAATCCGATTAATACAATAAAGCATAATTACAAAGAAGATTAACGGATTAAATCGCCAGAAGGTGTTTTTAATGAAGCGAATAACTTTTGAAGAAGGCGGTACAGATATAATGTTTTTTCTTTTTGTCTTATCCTAACAAAACAAAACTGATATTATTGGACACATATTTTTCTTGTTTATGAAACAGCTTGTCCGGACGAACGTTTAATTAAGCAAAACAAACAGTTAGCCTTATGGCAGTCCTATTTCGTCAGTAGTAATTACCGTAATTTCTGACCCCTGACAGTACTTTTGCTTATGGTTTTCCAAGCATTTTTTGAGTGAACTGATACATGTCACCATTTTGCAGAGCATGGGTCTGTTAATAATGTCTGCATTAGTTTCAACAACGAAGATTACTTTTTTTCTTGACTTTTTAATACAGTTCTACAAGGTAATCTCCTACATTGCATTTCTGCAGTAAAATTAATTACAATTCATTTACATAATAATAATAATAACAGAAAGAAACTGTATCCGTGTTAATTGAAGCCAATTAAACAAAATCAATTGACGTCAAGAGAACAAATATCGCCTGTGTTAAGACAGAGATTAACTCTGCAAATTTAGCAAATAGTTGTCAAGAAGTACGAAGCAGACATGAATGGAAAGGAACGGCGATCAGCTGGGAATTTTGAAATCATCTTAATATATTATTATTAACGCTAATCATGAATTAACTAAGTTTATTTTACTATTGGTCTGAAATCTCAATAATAGTAATAATAATGAATACCCTGAAGCTACAGCAGATTTGGCTCTTATGGCTTCTAATCTTAATTGATTAGAGGTATTAACATCTCTCTCTCTCTCTCTCTCTCTCTCTCTCTCTCTCTATATATATATATATATATATATATATATAAGTCTATAAATCGACCATTCGCCCTTGCATGGAGTATTGCTGCCATATATGGTCCGGGGCCCCTGCTGGTTGCCTCAGGGTTCTTGGTAAGATCCAGAGACGGATATGCAATGTGATTGGCCCTGATCTGTCATCTCGTCTGCAGTCGCTCTCTCACAGACGCGATGTTGCATCGCTCTGTCTTTTCTACAAGTACTTCCACGGTAATTGCTCCGAGGAGTTGCTTTCGCTTGTCCCTAGGCCTCGTGAATTTAAGCGTCCTACGAGGCTGGCATCCCGTTCCCACCCCTTCACCGTTGAAACTGTTAGATGTAGACGTCTCTTCTACTCCAATAGCTTCATGTCTCGCACATATCGCCTATGGAACTCCCTTCCCTATTACTGTTTCCCGGACAAATACAATCTCCAACAGTTTAAGTGTAGCGTCAATCGTCATCTCCAGTTGCCTTGATCTATCCACTTCCCTTCTCCACATCCTTTCATCTTTCATTCCTATCTGCTCTCGCTCCAAATCTTCTGTAACCCCCTTGCCTTGATCGACCCTCCGTCTTTCTCTTTCTCCACATCCTCTCCTTTACCACTCCTATCTGCTCTTCCTCCATCCCTTCTGTAACCCCATGCGTGATAGTGGCCTCCAGCCTTGCTTGGGGTGATACGCTTAAAAAAAAAAAAAAAAAAAAAAAAAAATATATATATATATATATTTGACAAGTTAAAACGGGCTACAGTAAAAATCCCGTTCCTTGCCATATATTTGCTTGTAATTTGTACTTTGCTTGACTGGGACCAGCTGGACCTGTCCCCTAGGAGTTTTTCGCACGGCGCATCTCTGTCTATAACCAGGGTTAGTTGGAGAGTATTGTGACCAGGTATAGATAGGTTGTTTTCTTTTAATTTAAAGGATGAAGCAGCCAAGGCTTCTTGAGAGACAAATTTGAATATTTAGTAACACCCTCAATCGGAGAGCATTTAAGTGGACTAGGTGACCTGACTTGAAGTTAGTTCTAACTATTAGGTTGGTGTAAAAATAATGTTGTTTTCTCACATGAAGTTGAACGTCAAAAAACGACATTATTTTTGCACCAACCTAATAGTTCCCGCCTGCAAGTTCAGGAGTTACTTTTATCAAAAACTCACATCATATCACATATATTTGTACACCTCGACCTGGTGTAATGGTTAGCAAGCTTGTCTCGCTAGAACTAATTACGACTGAGTTGTGAGCTCGATCCTCACTGGTTACCCCGTACTTTTGGCTTTGTATGTGCCTGGTATACCGCTATGGGATTGAGTGTCATGGGATCCACATTCGGTTTCGTATACGCTGCTCTTTCTCTCACTCAATAATAATAACGATTTAAAGTTTGTTTTGTTTTACGATATATCAACCTCATTGGGTCATTTAATGCCGACAACTTTTTTTTCCTGGTAATATTTTTGTTTTGTCAAAAATCTATTTCTGGTAATATTTTTTCCTCAAAAATGTATAGCTGGTAATATAATTTAAAAAAAAAAACGTATTGCTGGTAATAGTTTTTCTTCTTCAAAAATTTATTTCTGGTAATAATTTTTACAAAGTATTTCTGGTATTAAAACCTAGTTTTACACTTTCATAATGCTTTTTACCTCAGTTTCAGGGTTAACTATTTGCCCATAGCTGGGACCCTAACAGGTGTTACCACCCTGGATCAGGATGGATCTGGGAACACCAGCAATTAAGAGGTGGTTCCATGCTCCTCAAAACCTCCTGATCAGAGGCCTTGCTGTTGGACGTAGTTTATCGTCTTACCCTGGACGCGGATGTAGTTTATTTTCATATCCAGGACGGGATTTAAAGTATAAAGTTTTACAAGTTTGAAGAAGACTAGCAAAGAAAATAATTACAGGATCAGTGATCAATGGAACACTGGGATGTTGTACAAAACATATAGAAAAATCTTACAGATATCGATTTGTGAGTTGTAAATACCCAAAGACAAAGCATGAGAATTTTTATGGGGAATACTTGCTTACTCGGTACTGAGAACTTTTCATCATTCCCTCACAAAAACAACATGGAGGTGCTGAAAAGCCATCAGCCCAACTGAGGGATAGAATAAGAAGGGATTCTTCCTTAAATCTGAGACTCTTCGCTCATATTTATTTATCTAAACACTTTGAGGTAAAGATGTTTTTTTTTCGGAGACAACAAATGTGCTCAATGCGTCATAACAGAGCAAATATTCTTTTTTTATGAGAAAGATGTTTACACTTACCGGTCTCTACCCGGTGTTTCATGCGTACTTTTCGTATACAAACTTCAGGGTCAGTCATCCGAGGACTGTGTACTAAATATATATATGAAACTCCGAGTAGAGGCCAGCCATTGGGGACACTTTTCTTTCGGCCACAGAGCAGCGTCTGGTTAGCAAGGTCGATTTTACTATCTTTAAACTTAAATCTTCCATGAATCTCTTCTATTCATATCTGCTCTAGCGTATCAAATGTAAACAAATGACGTCATATATTTTTAGAATTGGACATAGGTTAAGGCACATCACGCGAAATGATGGTTCCGTATAGGATACAGGTTCGATTCCTGTCGGAGAGCGAAAATTTTCTATGAAAATTTCTCGGACATTCAGGCCGGTAAATGTTATTTAATACTGTTTATTATAAAACAGAGCATTTGCTTAAATACTTGTATCTATAAAAAGAACGTTAAACATAATATATATAAATGTCTTTTTATATATATACATATATATATATATATATATATATATATATATATATATATATATATATATATATATATATATATATATATATATATATATATATATATATATATAACTGTAATAATGCTGTCGTTCCTTATACTCACGCGTCAACGGCATATGCCTCTTTGTCAGGTTTCTATTTAAAGCTTGGATTAAGGCGTATTACGTTCTGCTGATCCGGAGAGGGAGGGGGATTTGCTCTAATAATCTTTATTCGTCCTCGAGCTTTTTAGTTTAATAGATGGAGACTGGCGATTACGAGAAAGTCAAATGGCAAGAACAAAAGAAGGAAATTAAAGATGTTTTTGAATTTCGATCGAAGTTAAGCAGGCCGACCTCCAATTTCTATCATTAGAAAAGGAACATGACTCATTTAGTAAAAAAACTCTATTTCTTTACCTGGCGGCTCAATTGTAAATCTTGAACAATAAACAATACTTAATCATGTAGGATTGGGCCGTTTAACATAACGTAATATTTATCACGCTTGCCTAGATCAATTTACGACTGAGTAGTGAGTTCGATCCTCACCGGGTGCGCCACACTTTCAGCTTTGTGGCACAACTAAGCTATGCTGTTAAAATCACCAAGAACACCTCAATGTGAAGTAATTGTTAGCAAGATTGTCTCGCTAGAATCATTACGAGTGAGTAATGACTTTGATCCTCATTGAGTGTCCCATACTTCCGGCCTTGAGCCATATCTAAGCTAAGATTAGAAACTCACTAAGGAGACCTCGACGTGATTTCAATCATTGGTTAGCAAGACGTGATTTCAATCATTGGTTAGCAAGATTTTCTCGATAGAACAATGACAATGAGTGATTAGTGAGTTTGGTGCCCCATATTTTCGGCTTTGTGGTCTGAATGGAATCTTATGCCAATCCGAATACGTCAATCTAAGGCAGCGTTTCTCAACCGGGGTCCTCCGGAACCCTAAGCTTCCGCAAAAGGTCCCCAAGGGTTCCTTGAGAACGGGTGAGATATGCTAATGCTCTTTTGACTTTTTATTTAATTTTATATTCGAAATATTACTAAACACACCCAATATATTCTTGGTTATTGCAATATTGTAATATAGACATCATCCTGTCTATGTTATGTTATTAAAAAATATAAGAATCATTGGAAAATATTTACTGATGTCTGTACGGCGCCAATATGAAACCACATTCATTTTATTTAACAAGTATTAAGAGCAAAGAGAGAAATCGTCTCCTTTCAATTGAGAATGAAATCCGTGTGTGTCTATCTGAAGTTCGACGTCGAATTAACTATTTGTGTAGCAAAAGACAAGCACAAGCTTCACATTAGAGAAGCATGTTTCACTTTATCAAATGGCTCTGAAAGTAACATTTTCTTAGCCCATTTATTGGTTCACGGGACATTTTTGTTGATTTATCTTATGTCTTTTCAAAATTGCCAGTAAAGGGTAAAAAAATAAAAACAATGACTCAGCAATTATCTGTTTTCGTTCTGTTTACATTTATATTATAAACATATGATATTGGTAAATTATGTTTCTTTTTTACGTTTGAGTTTAGAATTTTTGTGTGTGAATGAAAACTCCCTGATGAAGTATTATAAATAAACAGTATGAATTTCATTTAGCATTACCGAAAGATTTGGTCAAAGAAGTATTAATTTTACCAGTTATTCAAAAATATATACTATGATATTTACCACGTGAACGACGATGAAAAGATATGCTATATAATTTTGTTTTTGTGTAGGTGTTCTTTGGGACATATAATTTATTTTAAGGGTCACGCAAGAGCAAAATGGTTGATCTAAGGGGAGTCGATATGAAGTGACCACAATACTGTGATATTATCATCAATCCCATGACCACGCGACGGAGCAACTGACCAGTTAACTCCACTTTATGTTGAAATCCAGAGACGTATTCATACGCAAATAAACCTTGCGGAACCCATCTATCACCAGATCAAAACACTGCCAATGTCCTCCAATTTGTAGGCTCGTCTGGGTCGCAGAAAACCTTGCTGTTGGGCGTATCGAAGAAACTCTCCGCTCTAGCAGGTGACCACCCAAGAAAGCGCCCCGCCAAGTGATACCGTGTCTTCACAGCATGATCATTAGCATTAGCGTGGGGCCCAGTCTACCCTATTGTTCTAGATGACGGTTGACCCTATAATATGGTTCATATGCCCCTTGACAAATTTTGGTTTTAGTTCTGATGGACGTCTAACTATCCTCCTCAGCAGAAAAAAAACGGTTTAGTCACCCATAAACCGAGGGGGGTAGCAGGTAGCACGGTACCACAAGGAGTACTCCTAGACTGCGTTGACATAATGTCAATATTATTATGTCAAGGCTCATCCTAAAAGTTGCCAAATATACTGCATCAGGCGATTACCTCTTTAGCAGTGGAGAAACACCAATGTAGAACACCGATGCCTATGTAGAATTTTAACCAGTATACTGTTCAAAATAAAACATATTTTATGAAAATCAACTAATAATTAATAAAGTTATTATCAATTTTAAACAGAGAGTTTCTTTCAACCCACGTTGAGAAAGTCAAAATCTTTATATCATTTCCTAACCTATAAAATTCGTTCTCTATTTGCCTGGTCATTATTTATCGTAAGTGTGACACGGTAGGAAAATTACATGCCAGCACCAGCCCGTTGACCATATCACGAAAGACCTCAACGCCAACAGACCAGACATATCAGATCAATGCTATTTAATCGATAACACTGGATTGGCTACACTGGACGTGTCAGAAACATTAGTTAGCCAATAGCAAATAGATACCAAAATTGGGTCTAAACCATTATAGGTAAAAACGTTTAAATTCAGGAGAAAGGTGTGGTTCAACCGGAATACAGATGGAAATTGAATGTAGTCCAATGTATTTGCACTTTTAAATATGGCGACCTAAATATTTAATTTAAGATCATGAGATCCGTAACACATTAGGGTCTAAGGGGAACTACATGTACTGCGGCCGCGGTAGATTTTAGCAGTGTTATTTCCTGGCTAAGATAGCTAGGCTGGTTTTGAATTCAGTGTTTTTCCTTCTCCTAGGCTGATGGCCAATGAAGGCTATAGGACCCAGTCTGTTCTGGTATCTACCCATATCTGGCGGGGGGTGGGATAGAAGAGATGGATTCATACCTTTTGCAAGGGTATTAACACGTAAGTGAACGTAATGAACGCGACTGGAATTCGAACGCGGTTGTCGAATTCCTCAATACGGGCCGCTATCCACCGCACCACCGCGTAACTCTTAGCGGGTAGAACTTCTCAATAAACTGAATTACGTTTTACTCCATTTCACAAGAATATGCATCTTTGTTTCTCTGTGTGCTTTTAGAGTACACTTTGCTTTTTAGAGTACATCTTGCTTTTAGACGACACATTGCTTTTAAGTTAGATATAGCTAGGGTCGGTGGGGGCTAGAAGAGATAACGTCATTTGCTTTTGCAAGGGTATTAACACATAAGTGAATATAATGAACTCGACTGGGGATATCGAACTCGGTTCTCCGATTCCTCAATCCGAGCCGCTATCCATTACTCCACCGTGCCTTGAAGACAAAGTCACTTAAAGATCTGGTCCCGCTTCAACGACCTAGTCGCTAAACGAATAGGTTGCAAAATGAGAAGCTGTACCTGACCGCTATTTCAGGCAAACTCAACGATTGATTTGTATTCATAATTTCTTCCTCTATATGCCGCAAGGAAATGAGCGATCATGGCTCTCCAAATCTTCCTCTCCTTTGGGTCCCTTTGCTGTTTCCTCCCTTTGCTAAAGCTTCTTCCCTCCACTTACACAAGCTTGTCAGGTAAGTGGCTCGCTGTCTTTTCCTATCTCTGTTGCTGTCAGTATGAACTGTGAGTGTTAAATTTTCCAAACCCTCCTCCTCTTTTTATGTGTCCAAGGAATTTCGGCTGTTTATTCCTGATTCTGAGGACAAATGCTGTTTTCGTTGCCATATTCCTTAAGACTTCCTCGTTGATTACTCGCTCTATCTATGGAATTTCAGTATCCTTCTTTCGAACCACCTTTCTGTTGCTTTCAGTTTTCTCCTCATCCGTGGTGAGATTGTCCAGCATTCACTGCCATAAAAAAAGGATATATATATCACACCTACGAATCCAGCCTTATTTTCTTTGTTTCTAATGATATTTTTCTGTTTCTCAGGACAGAACTGATATTTCAGAATGCCTCTTTCGCTCGTCCAATTCGTGTTGCGATTTCGGTGTAACGCTTTCAGTTTTTTAAGCAATAGCAACATTTTCGGAATTTCTTACATGCGGTAATATGAAATTATTATTTTAACTTGTATTCCATTCACCTTAAAAGGTATAACCTAACGGTCTATTTAAATTTCTAGGAGAACTTGATGTATTCGGGAAAGATATTAAAATAATTTTACTGGAAAGCCTGCATACGGATATAAAATGAATTAGAAAGCGGTGTAAAGTAAGATTCACTCAACTTAAACAACGGCAACGGGGTAATCCTGAGAGAAGTGGATCTAATATGGGTGGGGACAATCTTAACAAAATAAGATACACAGTTGAGATACACAAACTGAGAGAATTCCTAGCAAAAGAAAGGATCACCAATTATTCATTTTTAAACTGGTATCTATCTATCTATCTATCTCAGTGTACCGTTGTTCTTTATCTATCTATCTATCTATCTATCTATCTATCTATCTATCTATCTATCTATCTATCTATCTCAGGCTATTCTTATTTTTAAATGCCTGTTTTAAATGTTATACATATTTTTTCACGGCTGTATTGCAAATATATATGCACATGAAAACGACCGAATTTACGTAAACTGGATACTGGATTTTGCATATTTCCATTAAAATAAACATCTAGCAGCCGTTCTTATTATCGACGTGTAGAAACTGGCGAAGAAAGAGACGCACAAACCCCCTGAAGCCATGGATATACACAAGGGTCAGCAGATGCAAATGTCCCTCTACTGGATTGCATTTGTTTACGTAAGCAATTATATGCACATGCGCGTGCATTTGTTTAATGTCGATGCACTCATCTGTATCGAAGAAACAGCTGCCGTTCCCCTTGCATAATTCACAACAGAAAATTTCTGACGAACTGCATCATGGGAGGATCTCTGGATTTGGAAGATTAAAGAAGAATGGTTGTTGAAGAATTCTAGCAAAATGGCTACTACTGTCCTTCGTTTTATTGACTTAGCCCGGTATAAACATAAAATAAAAAAAGAACAGTAAGAGACTTGAAGCAACAGAAATGTGTTTCTACAGAAGGATGCTGAGAATACCATGGACCGAACATGTGAGCAATGACTAGGTTTTAGATTAAATAGAAACAAAGGGGACACTTATACTTAACATCCGGAAGAAAGCAGCTGAAATTTCTGCGGCACATAATGAGAAAGGAGGGCTTAGAAAATCTGACACTCACAGGGCAGATTGAGGACAAGAAGGGCAGAGGAAACAGGGCGTAACAAGTTTGACGAGCTTGAGTAAATGATGGCGAAACAGGGTTTCGAAGAAATGACAAAAAGACAACATTTATTAAGAGCTACAAGAGACAAGAAATTGTGGAGGGCAATAATCGCCAACGTCCCGAGGAAACATAAAGAAGAACCAACTTAATTATGAACTTTCTCTTTAATGGTGATCTTAGTGTCATTTTTCACTAAATGAATCCTTATCAGTCCTTTTAGATCTGCACTTGATGGTCGATTGGAAGTCATAGTACCTGCCTACAAAAACTAAGATACTAAAATAAAGAAAAGAAAAGTCTACATCGATGCAATCAGAGATCGACCACAATCGAGATTATAGAATCATTGTGAACTTTATGATCTTGTCAATGACTGGATAATAAGTGCCACACCAGAGCTACATATGGTAATGAATTTAGAGTTTTTCTTCTCCGATGTTTGTTACCAGAGAGCTCAGTCAGCACTTCTAACACATAGTGAAAGTGAATATAACAAACCTTGGCTGGAATTCGAACTCAGATTGCGAACTCTAACTTCTCATTCCAATCCACTAACCATTAGATCACTTGCACATTACCAGTGATAAATATATGCAATTATCTCAACTATGAAATAATAATAATAATAATAATAATAATAATAATAATAATAAGAAGAAGAAGAAGAAGAAGAAGAAGAAGAAGAAGAAGAAGAAGAAGAAAAAGAAAAAGAGGTTGGTATAAATGAGAGGAAAGCGCCAGTGTGTGTTTTAAAAGATGGAGAGAGAGAGAGAGTGAGAGAGAGAGCGAGAGGAAGCATACATATATGAATGAACAAATCATATTTACACTACATTTCTCAATATATTTGTTACAAGTGATAAATATTTTGTCAGTCAGATCAACACACACACGTGCACACACACAGGCACACACACACACACACACACACACACACACACACACACACACACACACACACGTTATTCAGATAATAATAACAATTAGCTTCTTTCTCTCATCCAACGTGTATATTATCTATTTCGTTGTATTAGAATCCACCTATCTATCTATCTATCTATCTATCTATCTATCTATCTATCTATCTATCTATCTATCTCGTTGTATTAAAATCTATCTATCTATCTATCTATCTATCTATCTATCTATCTATCTATCTATCTCGTTGTATTAAAATCTATCTATCTATTTCGTTGTATTAGAATCTATCTATCTATCTATCTATCTATCTATCTATCTATCTATCTATCTATCTATCTATCTATCTCTCTCTCTCTCTCTCTCTATATATATATATATATATTTTTCAAAGTAATATTTATATCGGTTTAAGAAAGCAGGGCAAAAGAGATTCCGCCAAGGAGATATGTTAATTTGAATCATAAGTAATTTACACTCGTACTGACGAATGTGTGATCCTATGTGCAAATTACACGTGTCAGTTAAGAATAAATTTGTAGTGCACTAACTGAAGACACAGTTCAAAGCAAAAGACAGTCGATTTGCAAGCATAAATCTCCACAACCATCCCCCAAATTTGACTTCTATGTCATAAAGGTGATGCTGTGCATGCGGTGGGTCCTCAGGGTATTATTTACTGAGATTTTTTTAAGACGCAATGAAATCTAAATGCACGCTTATACATCCAGCAACTGCAACATGTCCATAAAGATTTGGCCAAAAAGCGCAGGCCAGTAGGAAAAATAACTAAATGCATGTTTATACATTCAGCAGCTGCAAAGTGTCCATAAAAGTTTAGTCGAGAATCGCTTGTCAACAGGAAAAATGTCCACCATGACACACAAGGTCACATACGGCAAAAATATCACAGAAAAATAAGTTTGTGATGTTGCAAGAGCCGGTTATAACCTTGTTCGATCGCTTCAGAAAGCTATGAATATGTTTGGGCTAGCATTCTCTTTTAATGAAAACCAGATTCAAGATTTCTTTCGCATCAAAATCTTCTGCAGTTTACACAAAATGGACAGAAAAGTTGCCTGATAAGTGACACGAAGTCAGTGCAAATAATGGCGAAGATGTAATGGAATAAAATGTAATTGTACTTTATTCTTTCAAGAAGAAAATTGATAAATAAAAAAAAGTAAATGATTTATGACTCAGCCGCATAAGTATAAAATTATTAAATTACGGTAAAGGGTTGTTCCGTCGGTGATCATGGCTTGTGCAGCATTATTTGGCAAGGGGTATCATTGCCCAGGTCCGACAACGACCATATTCCCCATATTTCACCGCTTTCCACTTTTTCCTCTTCAAAAATCAAATCCCACAAAATTTCAAAGTCGTCGATGTAATTCAAGAAGATGCGACTAGGCAACTGCTCGCTATCCCCCCCCCCACACACACACAAAAAAAAGAGTTCCAGGAATGCTTCCATCAATGAAAACAACGCTGGATAAAGTGAGTGGCTTCAGAAAGGGACTACTTCAAAGGAGATTAAATGCCGAATAGATATGTGTTGTAGTTTTTATTATAATTATTTTGTTGTTTTTATGGCACCAGTCCCGATACTTTTTGATCAGCCACCGTATCGATGGCAAGAAGGAGGGATGGAAAAGAAAAATGACTGAACATTAGAAGACGTATAGATCATGAATAGATGTAAAAGAAAAGAAAAAAAAATCTAATTGAAGGGGGGAAATCTTTGCTCCCTGAGAAGAACAAGCATTTTCCTAAGGAAGAAAAAAATGAAAGTGCTGTACAATATTAATAACATGGCGGAATAGAGAGTGTTGATTCTTTGTATCTCGGTGATGATGATCACAGTTGCATGTTAGGCACTAGATACAAGTAGAAGAAAAAAACGAAAGTATTATTATTATTATTATTATTATTATTATTATTATTATTATTATTATTAAGGAACTATGAAAAATATCGATCATATTTTATTGATTATTTCGAGACAATCAATGAGGCTGCATATCTGGGGAGAGTGGTGAAAAGGAAGTGAGAGATAGAGTATGCACCGAAAGAGAAAAAGAGAGAACAGTAGAGAGAGAGAGAGAGAGAGAGAGAGAGAGAGAGAGAGAGAGAGAGAGAGAGAGAGAGAGAGAGAGAGAGAATAAAAAAATAAAAGAACTGAGAGAATGAGTGAAAGAGAAAGACACAGAGAAAAAGTGTAGAGAAAGAGAGAGAAAGAAAAGAGATGAGATATCAAAAAGTGAGTGAATAAAAGAGAAAAGGGTTGAGCGATAGAGAGAGACAGAGAAAGTGAAAGAATTGGGAGGGAGAAAGAAACAGAGAAAAAAGTTGAATCAGAGAGAGAGAGAGAGAGAGAGAGAGAGAAATTTGAGAAAGAAAGAGAGTTGAAAGAAAGTGAGAGAGAAAGAGAGAGGTTCGAGAGAGAAAAAATAAAAAATTGAATGAGAGAAAGAGTTAGAATGTCGAAAGAAAGAGGGCGAGAAAGTGTTGAGAGAGAAAGACAGAAAAGAATCGAAAGACAAAGAGAGGTGAAATATTTGTACGTTGGGTAAGAGTGTCTGGATTCACATCCTGAAAGTGGTGCGCACCCATGTTTGCAGGTCGATAGTGGCGGGGTTGACGACAGCGGCATACGCGCTGGCTTCCTCACTTTGAACGGAGGTGGCATTTGCCGTTGCGCATGCGTCACTACCAGTTTCATTCAGCGCGCGCGCATGAATGAAACAATGTTTGATTTGATTCATTTATTTTTAAGCAAGAGAAGAACAGACATACAAACGGTCGTACAGAAAAATTAAGGAGATGCACAAACATGGAGACAGAGTAGAAGAAGAAGGCACGAGAAAAAGAACGAAAACATAATTCTATAGGAAGACCGGACAGCTATTTATTTAGCGAGGAACCTATCTTGGTAGAAATCATTAAACAAAACATGCTACCGTATTCCACGCTGTAGAAAGCGCGTATTATTATTTAAGTTAAAATCCTTCAGAGACATAATAGAGAAAAAAATGGAAAGTCTTAACAAAAGAAAGCAGAAGATATAAATCATGTAATAAATAATTAATACTTTTTGAAAAGTTTAATCAGTTTAACATTTATTCATCCTTACTGGAATTTTTAAAATTCTGAATATCTGTATCTGTTGTTTTCACGTTTCATCTATATCATAGTTATGGTAACATGGTGGCATGCTGACTTGGAGTAACGGCCCAAATTGAGCACACCGTGTATAGAGGAGGGTGAACAGACAGTTGCGTACTGTACATTTGCGTCTCGGACAATTGCATCCTTGTACATTTGCGTCTCTAGACAAATGCGTCCCTGGATATTTGCGTACTTCTGATAATTTTTTAAGTCACCATTTTTTAAAAGAGTTGTTTAATATAGAAATTTGCATATCAATACATTCAAAAGCCCTCCCAACACTTACTGAGCCAACTTTGCAATAGTGTAATACCTATTTATAAGAGGGTCTATATATATATATATATATATATATATATATATATATATATATATATATAAAGAAATATAGTCTTAAAGTGTGCTATATTTATGGGATAAAGTGCTCAATATCAAAGATAGAGCGTGTGTAAATATAAAAGTGAACATAGAAGTCAACACTTAGAGGCGACAGTCTGTTTCATGCTAGTGCAATCGTCAGGCAACTCAGTTTCATGCTAGTGCAATCGTCAGGCAACTCAGTTGCCTGACGATTGCACTAGCATGAAACAGACTGTCGCCTCTAAGTGTTGACTTCTATGTTCACTTTTATATATATATATATATATATATATATATATATATATATATATATATATATATATATATATATATATATCGGAAGGCGTCGACGGCGTGACTGAGCGTTTGAATGTACAGGCGTTTTTCAAACTGATGACCATGCCACATCATGCATTCTCCCCAAGAAACTGCGACCATAGTTTCAAGATAAGCCACATGTAGTCTGCGGATGTTGGATAAGCACAAATGTGCTTGAGCAGGCGTCTGAACCAGGGATTGGTTATCCGCCCTTGCAAACGGATTTTCTCGGAAAATTAATAACAAGCCATTGTGTGTGTGTGTGTGTGTGTGCGTCCGTGTGCGTGTGTGTGTGTGTGTGTGTGTGTGTGTGTGAGAGAGAGAGAGTATTTGCACAGGTACTACAGCGGATATATAGAGTTCGATGGCACTGCTGAATTCATATTTTTTTCTAGTGATAGAATAGAGTCTACAGGCCGGGCTCGTAAAAAGTCTCTTCAGCGAACCCGATTCTTACTCCAGCGATACTATAACGCTTTAACCGCCACCTAACTCTGTTCACATCTTCTATTTCTTCTCCGTAAACGTGAAATGATTGAAAAAAAAATGTCCAGGAAAGACTAAATGGCTATAAAAAAAATGCAGAAAAGACAAAATGACTGAGTAGGTGGAAAGAGATGTCAACCTCGTCGTACGCGTGAACTGGCGCAGTTTGTACTGAACGTAACTATTTGTACTTCTCGCTTTTTATCAATGACTTCAGCTTGC
>OZ038506.1:90932492-90939992 GCA_964036315.1 Acanthosepion esculentum | reverse complement strand
AGAAAGTTTAAGCAAATGGGAGGTGGAGCATTTTCCACAAAGACGGGGGGGAGAGTTATGAGGGAAAGCGATCTATAGCCAGTCATGGTATCCCACATCTTGAAGTGAGATATGAGAGAGAGAGAGAGAGAGAGAGAGAGAGAGAAAGAGAGAGAGAGAGAGAGAGACTGATAGAAAGACAGAGACACAGAGAGAGATTCTGAGATTAAGAATTTTTTATAATAAATTTTTGAATGAATTTTCTTTGTACAAATACTTATTTTTTTTTTAATTCCAACTTTTGATTATTAGCGTAAACGTGCGTGAAATTGGATTAAGGAAGTTGCAGGAATTCGTATCCTACTTCATTCATTCATTCATTCATTCATTCTTCTTCATTCATTCATTAATGATTCTTCACTCATTCATTAATTTCTTTCATTCATTATTCTTCATTCATTCATTAATAATTCTTCATTCATTCATTATTCTTAATTCATTTATGCACACAATCATTATTCTTCATTCATTCTTTGATTCATTCTTTATTTCTTTTATTTGCTTATTTACTATTTCTTTCTTGCTCGCACTTTTTATATTTCTTTTTTTTCTTTTCTTTCAAAAAGAGTGAAAGAAAATTCTAACTTAGTGAATAAGAAAAAAAGAAATTTATCGGTTGTATTATATCTTCGGTTGGGTTCATTATATTCGCTTACGCGCAAATACCCTTGGGAAAGGCATGAATCCAACTCTTCTCCTCCTTTAATTAGTAAAACTTGTATCACCAAAACAAATCTCAAAAAAAAAAAAAAAAGAAGAAGCTTACAATCTAAATAATATTTTTTGGCTTTAAATAACCTTCAAAGGGCTGATAAACCGTAAAAATGTATCAATCAAATTAGATGTGATTTATCGTTAACTGCTTTTGAAAATTAGTAAAAATGAAAGTCATTGTCAGATTTGAATTTCGGAAGATGTCTTTTCCAAACTAACCGAACCCTTACTCTTCTTTTATATGCCCTGTCCTATCAGGGAGTGGGCGAATATATCTCACCACAACTTCTGTTGCGCGAAGTAACTCTTGACCCTTGCACATCCATCGTTGTTATATTATAGGTTAATTGCTGTTTGCCTCTATTCACCTACACTCAGTATGTCTTGTTCGTATTAAACTTTCCTGTTCCTCTTTCCTCATTATGTGTACCATGAATCTCGGCTGTCTCGTTCTGATTGTAAGTATATATCCTTATTTTTATTTTCTAATCTGCTGTGTAATGTCTAATATAATCTACAGGGCATTTAGTTTTGGATGACCTTCTCACACACAAGGTACTAGAAGCTGTCGATGAATGTCATGAACAGAGCATCTGAGCAATACGCGATGTCATGGAAAATGAGAACCGATTCGGACACTTAGAAAGAAACAGCTGAGATTTCTGAGACACATAAATAAGGAGAGAAGGCTTGGCGAAGTTAACACTCACATGACACAGTAAAGACAGGCGAAGCGGAGAAGCGAATAACCGATTTGATATGTTTGAGTTAAATGATGGCAGAATATCGAAGGAAGATAGACATTAAAGGATCTGTCTATATCTCTGAGATGAGGTATCATGTACACTATTTACATTATTCGGACTATTGTCCTCATTGTTGCCATATTTATCACAACGTTTCGGCCGTTGTACGCTCCGGCCTTCTTCCTTAAGGACACATGGCACAGTGGATAAAGGCGTTGATTAGATCCAGTGACAGGACCCAAAGAGTTGTGAGTTCAATACCTGGTTAAGGTAGTGGAGAACTTGGAGAAGTGAATTAACATGAGATAACTGATAACTGACAACCATTAGAAACGGCACGTGGAACTAGAACAGTCTGCCCCAGCGAGGGAAATAAAGGGTTCAGTTCGCCATTCCAAACGCCTGAAGAAGGCCGAAGAGTATAACGGCCGAAACGTTGTGATAAATATGGCAACTACGATGAGGACAATAGTCCGAATAATGTAAATAGTGTAGATATTAAAGGAGTTATTTAGTTTCATAAAAGAGCGGTGGTTATGGAGCGCCATGATCACTGGCGTTGTAAAAGGATTTGATATGCAAGAGAAGGAAAATACTTCGTTTTTAAAAGGCATCTTCCGTTAGAATGACAGAAGAAGGATCACAAATAAAGTGATGGATGGTAAAATACAACAGATATAGAGTAACAACAATTAAAAAAATCTCGTGGAGAATAATGATCGCCTCCATCCGAAAAGAACATATCTATAAGTACACCATTTGTCTATGCTTAGAATATTGCTGCCACATATGGTCCGATGCTATATATCTAAAGATCCTTGATAGAATTCAAAGAAGAATCAGCAATATCATTAGTCTTAATCTAGCGTCACACGGTTTCAGTGACTTTCCCACCGCCGTAAAGATGCCACCCTGTGCCATATCTATAATTTCAGTTTCGTGGTAATTGTTCAGATGAGCTCTTCGGTATGTTATCTAAGACTTTATGAACTTAAGCGCAGGGTTAGACTGGTGACGAGATCTCATCATTTGAACCATAAAATCTTAAAAATCTGTTTTTTCTAATTTAATTTTATTCTATATCTAAAAAAAAATAAAACGGTATTTTATTGAATTCTTTACTTATGAACTTTTTTTAAAATCATTTCACCGCATGCCATGAAATAAAGCTCTTAAGATGCAAGGGAAAAGAGAAAAAGAAAAAAAAAGCACCATTAGGGAGAGAGAATAATAAAAGAATAGGAGACAGAAGAAGACGATTATCCAGATAAAAGCAGGTTGAAAAGCAAGAAGCCTGAAGAGATTACCATAAACGAGAACTGCGAGAGAAGAAGCCGTTAGCATAGAACATACAGTCACATCTAGCAATTTCAACTGCCAAATGGTGAAACCAGGCTGCCAATCTAGTCATTCAGTCAAGTGCCATACGGCGATCATGTATCTTTCGATACATGACCGACGAGGCAGTAGGTTGCCATGTCTTTCTGCAGAAGACTGGGTGACAACCAAGGTTAAAGAACCAACTCTGTCCTGCTGTTCAACCCATATCTGGAGGAAAGAAGCGATGGATTCATATCTTTCTCAAGGGTGTTTGCGCATAAATGGATCTAACGAACCCGACTGGAATTCGAACTCGGATCTCCAAGTTCTGACTCCGGACCGATAGTACTGCGATTAAAATTGTAAAGTCGAGGTAGCAAGGAGGAAATGAATATTTATTTTATAAAGATACAAAAGTGTGACACAAGGCCAAAGGGGGGATGAAAAGGGCTGGTGTTCTGTCTTGTAACTAAACCTAGCTAGCCACTATTACTCCACCAAGCATAACACAGTATTCTTTACACCAAGACAACACATTCTTACTGACCATGCTTGCTATATACACATCATACTCATCCGAAAAATTGCCATAAAATATTTATTGAAAAGGCACATGGAAGCTACGCCACGAGATTGGGAATGAGACTGAAGTCGATAAGCCAGGTGTGCGGACGTCAGTAATCGCAACAGGAATCACTTGATTCTATATATGCTTACTTTAGTGTGATTCCCGAGGAAGAACCAGTAGACGGATAAAAAAATAATAATTTTTTATATAAGATTTAAATTAAAATAATTTCAGATTATTTCACATTTTTGTGCATAATCATATAATTTCAAAGCCTGCAAATTTGTAAAACTCAAGATAGACACGCGAATATAAATTAACTCTCGATTTCCTTCCCACCCCCAATATTTTACACCCACAAACGCACGCATCCAATGTTTCGTACGTTTACACTTTCACCATGTGTAACTCCCCCACCCATTCGTCGCCTCAGGGATAAAAGATACTTATCTCTTAACCTCCCACTCGCCGACAAATAAACAAATGTTTATTTATTTTTCTTACTGTAGTTGGTTTTTCGTTTAAAAGATTTTAAAGTGCAAAGTGCAAGTGTCAACCAATGTTTTCGGGATGTCGAATAACTTGATTAAACCGGGTTCGCTCAACTGGAAATTAATGTGTTCAACAAATCGCTTATATAAAACGTTCACACTCGAGATGAAACGTTAACTTTAGAAGAGTTTTTCAGACAATTATTCTTTTCGGCGTTTCTCCAGGCCCCTCACTGCATAACACGGTCTTTCTAATAGTCTTATATATTATCTTGTCCCACAAGGTACTGTCTATATATTGGGTTTATTTTTCTCCAACAGAGTCTCTGAAAGACTGAGAAAAGTGGTGTATCTGATTTATCTCAATGAATATACAATATAGGCTTCATGTATTTTAAGTTTTATACACAAACAAATATACACACAGGTTGTTTGTTTTTGATCCTGTCGACTACACAAAAAAGTAGGGTCAGTTGGTCACCGTGAGAAAAATAGCACAATGACGCAATTCAATTCACTAGAAATTTGTTAACGGAATAGTGTACTAGTTGGCATTCGCGCCGGAAACTCCAGTACGAACATTTCAGAGTGTTTGAGTGTCAATCTGAGGACAGTTCAGAGGATTCGGAAAGAGTTGGATGAGTCTAATGGTGATTACGAAGATGTTTGGAGTGATCACTAGTGATGGCGATGTTATGCCTCCATTCATTTTCCAACAGGGCCTCAGACACGACACTGAGGCCTACATCAAGTGCCTTGAGGAGGTAGTGCTAACCTGGGCCAAGAGAGTGTCTGCTTGAAGGCACTATGTCTGCCAACAGGACTGGGCACCACGTAACACAAGCAGGAGAACCCAGTCATGATTATCAGACAATTTCTGCAACCATATCGCCACTTAGATCTGGTCACCTAACTCCCCAGACTGCAATCCCCTTGATTACGTGTGGGGCGGAGTTAAGTAAGAGATAAACAAGGTTCCTTGTAACACCAACACCAAAGATGAGCTGAAGGCAAGAATTATGGCAGCATTCACCAAATGAGACCGTCCAGAGGAGTTGCAGAAAATTCCGAAGTCATTTGGAGGCCATGGTTGAAGCCAATGGCGATTTGTATTGAATAATTTTACTCATTAGTGTTTCAAGATATTTTTGCGTAATTTTGGTAAATATATCTGTTAAAATGATATATCAGTGTTATTTTAATTTTAGCGTGATTTAGACGACGATTTATCCATCGCACCCTTATATATATATATATATATATATATATATATATATATATATATATATATATATATGTGTGTCTGTGTGTGTGTGTGTGTATGTGTGGTAAGACGATATATAGATATTTGTATATCAATAACAATTAATATGGGAATCTATGACAAAGTCGCAAAAGATTTTGTGTGGTGTGTTTCGTCCTTCATACATCCGAGAGTATGCAAAAAACCTTCTCCTGACGACCTACTTTCCAATAGTAAAATGTCACTGACAAAATATCACTTATAAAGAATTAATGGATTTATGCTTAATCCGACATTTTTATTAGTTAAACGTTATCACAGGCATTTCATATTTGAAATATATGGCCAATCTTATTTATTAAACGGTGTATATCGTCTACGGACCTGTGCATATATATATATATATATATATATATATATATATATATATATATATATATATATATATATATATATATATATATATATATAGAGAGAGAGAGAGAGAGAGAGAGAGAGTGAGAAAGAGAGAGACAAACAAACAGATAGATGTATATATACATATATAATTATTTTAACGATATATATGTCTATGTGTACATATACATATATACATAGAGTACTTCGACGTGGTATAATGTTTAGCAAGTTTGTTTCGTGAAACTAATAACGACTGAGTAATGAATTCGATCCTCCCAGAGGGCTTCTTACATTTGGTCTTGTGCCATACGTCTCTCTTTATATACGACTGTTAAACTTAACTAAAATGATTTCGATGTGGTGTAAGGGTTAGCAAACATGTCTCGCTAAATCAATTACAACTTAGCAGTGAGTTCTATCCTCCTTGGTTGCTCCATACTCGTGACCTTGTGCCACATCTAGGCTTCTCTTATTGTTTAGCAAATTGCTACAAGTGTACATAAATATATATATTTAATAAAAATGAATTCTTTTAGAATGATATGTTTTCTATTTATTTGTTCTTTATTTTATCATATATATATATATATATATATATATATATATATATATATATATATATATATATATATAAGAGAATAGTTTCAAAGTATGTGGACGTATACACACATATGTATATATATATATTGGTAAACCTATAGTTTCAAAATATGTTATATTTATGGTTTATACTGGTCAGTATCAGGGATAGAGCGTATATATATATATATATATATAAAAGTTGACATTGAGGTCAACACTCAGAGGCGACAGTCTGTTTCCTTGCTTGAACGCAATCGTTAGACCTGAATATAAATATTTATAGGGAGAATCAGTATATACGT
The DNA here is from genome assembly GCA_964036315.1 of Acanthosepion esculentum. NCBI lineage: Eukaryota > Metazoa > Mollusca > Cephalopoda > Sepiida > Sepiidae > Acanthosepion > Acanthosepion esculentum. The sequence continues at coordinate 90,933,588 of OZ038506.1, read as the reverse complement.
AGCCTGTCAGAAAAAAGGGAAATGAACACGACCATTGATGCAGATCAAAGATAAAGATGGAGTTATTTAGTGCATTCAGTGCAACAAAAAAGAGGAAGTTATGAAGAGCTATGATCACCCGCGTCCTAAAAGGACAGGACACGTAAAGAAAGAAAAAGAATACAAAACCCTTGAAAGGCATCCTTCCCTGATTAATCAAAGTTAGCAGGGATAACAAATATCAAGTGGGGTGATAAAAGGTTTGATATTATCTAGAGCCAGTGAGAGGAAGTTGTGGAGAGTCATGAGTGAAAACCTACCCCAATCCGCTTCCGAAATTACTCTGTGAAATACTCTCCCATCTCCAACTGCTTCGTTTGCTTTTCTTGTCATTGTTATTCGTTGGGACACTGAAGTACACATGCATCACATTAAGATCTCGCCACGGCTACCCGTGGCGGCCACATTAGTTTACTTTGTGAGTATACGCTCCAAAGCCGGAAGTAGTTATTTCGCGACTTCCTGTCACCTGGTGTAATCGGCTTAAGACGCCGTTTACACTCATCAGCATGTTTATAATTAAGATACATCCAACACCTTCCCTCACTTTCTCACTGCAAATGGACTTTTGTTGTTCTTTTTCAGTCTACTTACATAATTATTATAATCACAAACCCATTGAGATGTAATCTAAACCTTCGATTCGAAGTACAAGTTCTGTTTTTATTGCTTTGTCTCTATCTCCGGTTTTCCTTTATATATGGGCATAATTAATGATTATTATGCAAGCTTTATGTTTAGATACTGAATTATTACTAGACAGTGATTTCTTCTAGTTGTCATTCTCATTTGGGTTTTTATTGTCAAAAGATATCGGTCGTAATCAGTAACCTAAGAATTACTATTATTTTTACTTTTATATACTCGTATATATTCGTGTATATGCCGACTCCTGATTTTTTTGCATGCATTTTAACTCCTGCAAAATATTACCTGTGAATAGTGCAACGGGTCATCAAAAATGCGAGATCTGTAACCTCTTCAAAAATATTACCTGTGAATAGTGAAACTATTCATAAAATAAATCGCGCTAAACTCGAGTTTTATGCCTTATTTG
>OZ038506.1:90914992-90927492 GCA_964036315.1 Acanthosepion esculentum | reverse complement strand
AAATCTTTAACGCCTAACAAACCACGTAGTCATGTAAATTACTGGAGTTTTGCGAGCAAATATCTGTAAACAAAGTGCTCAATATTTAAGAAATAGAGCAACGCTAGTTAATAAATAACGAATAGTTCAAAAGACTTCAAGTTTCGCAGATACACCACACTATCAGAGAAGTAGATAGATATATCTGAGCCGATCAGATCTAAAATCTATAGATTTAGCCGAGCCTGATGAGCGGTTTATCTGCGAAACCTGAAGCTAGAAATATAAGCCTTTTGTACTTTTCTTTATATACTTACCATCAAAATTTATACGTAGATACAAATCTATTTCTTTCCATACTACTCATACAAAAACTGAAGGACATGTAAGATTCAATATATTCTAAATAATTCAAAGAAAAGTATTAAATAATGGTAAGGGGACGCATATTTGTTTTACACAGTCAGATATTAAATTATAAGTAAATATTAAAACTGGGAATTGACATCAAAGTATTAAGACTATATATGACAATACCTTCCATATTTACGTACAGTATCCATGAGTTCTTATTCATTATAAGAATTAACTGGAAAACAATCAAACTAAACAAGGACACTACCTAAGTGAGTATGTGTATCCGCGCATGCGTTTCTAAAACTGGTAGAAAGGAGGATAAGGGATGGAGGCGAAAGTGAAAGTGAAAGTGAAAGTAAACACAAAAATACTTTCAAATAAAGATAGAAAATTGGAAATGACATAAGCAAATCGAGAATGAGAGCACACGGTCGGTCATGGTAGTTCTCTAATCATTGAAGCGAAAAGGAGTCCTGGCGAATCGTTCGTCTTTCTTAAATCGACACGTGATCGGCTTTTTCTTGATGTGTGGGGGCAGGGCAGATGCGAAGGAAGTTGTGAAACGGATAAGGGTAAGGCTAAGAAAGGAATAAAAGGGCTGAGCGAGGGATGTCGGTAGTGAGGCGAATGGGCAGGTTTAAAAATCGCGGGAACTGAAAGTGGAAGTAGCAAAAATAGACTCGAGCGTAGCAGTAAAAAATAGGATTGCACTGTTCATTTTTCAAGAATTCGTCTTCCTGAACAATGAAAAAAAACGGATAATTGATGGAGACCCATTTTTTTTCTCTCATTTTATTTTCGTTCTTATTTCTCTTTTTACCAAGTACGAAACCAGTGAGCATTTTAAAAGGCAGCAGAGACGCAAGAGAAAGAAACTATGCTCTTCGATGCGAGAAGAATTGATAGAATAAAGAGATTTTTGTTTGCATTGGTCTCTCATTCGTTGATTCCGTAATATTAAACTCATGAGCCTTTCTATTCGCTTTTCCAACTTCCTAATATCATCACAACCCGCTTCAGCCACCTTTTTCTTATGTTGATGCAAAAGTGTCCACCATCACTACTTGAACAAGCTAATAAAAAATCAGTCAGCTGCAAATCCTTTGGCAAAAATATTCGAACGTTATTTAGTCCTGGGTATGACGATAAACTACATCCAGCAGCAAAGTCTCTGTTCGGGAGACTGGAGGTTTTGAGGAGCGTGGAATCACCTCTTAATTCTTTTTGTTCCAAAGAGGAGGAAGTACCTGTCAGGGTCCCAGCTACGGACATATAGCGAACCCCCAATTAAAAACGAAACACTATGAAGAATACGTTTTTATAGTAAAAATACTAGCAATATATCTTTATATAAAAAATTATCAACGATACATTTTTAAAGTAAAATGACCATTAATACATTTTATAGTAGAATTACCAACAATGTATTTTATAGCAAAATGACCACTCAGTAGCTGAGGGCATACAATTGCGTTCAAAATATATTTAGGTGAAGTGTTAAATTTTTTTCAATTTCGGCATTAAATTACCCATGGAGGTTGATATGCTGCTAAACCAAATCAACCAATCAGCATTTAGTAAACTGGGTTCGATCTGAACTGAGGGAGATGTGCTCAGTTAGTATCTTAAGCATTTAAACCCTTTTCTTTCTTGTTTTGTTCGACCCAATATAAAGTATTCCGGAAAAAAAGAATTATCTCAATGATTTTTGTTACAGTAAGCAACTGGCTCGTTTGAATAGAAGTAAAGCGAGATCTTATAAATAAATAAGTAAATAAACCAGTAATTTTGTCGAGTATCAACGCCCAGTCTAACAGAAAGGTCATTAACCTAACCGTCAAGGAATTTAGATAGACGTTTTTCGATGTCGTATTCTTTGGCCATGTTATTTAGGAAATGTTCTAATATACACATAGAAGACTAAACCTATCTATCTCAGTCTGCTCATATCTATCTATCTATCTATCTATCTATCTATCTATCTATCTCAGTCTGTTCATATCTATCTATCTATCTATCTCAGTCTGTTCATATCTATCTATCTATCTATCTATCTATCTATCTATCTCAGTCTGTTCATATCTATCTATCTATCTACCTATCTATTTCAGTCAGTTTATATGTATCTATCTATCTATCTATCTATCTATCTATCTATCTATCTATCTATCTCAGTCTGTTCATATCTATCTATCTATCTCAGTCTGTTCATATCTATCTATCTATCTATCTATCTATCTATCTATCTATCTATCTATCTATCTATCTATCTATCTATCTATCTATCTATTGACGTGCACGTAGCTTAGTGGTAATCCGCGCAGTTGCTTAAAGTGTGGAATTCAAATCAATAATTTAAAATTGGTTGGGTTTGGGGCTGTCAGTTCCACCCCGTGAAAAAACAAAAACAACGGGCGAGGCTGTGACCTGATAATCCACAGGGGAATGTACATGATTAGCATAGGTATATTTTTCCTATCATGATAATTAAATACACTGAAATGTGATGGAAAATAACAAGAAGAGAAGAAGAATATGAAAAGAAAGACAAAATGAGTAGAAAATTAGGAATAGAGAATAAGAAGTAAAAAGCAAATATGGGAAAAGAAAAAAAAGACAGAAGAAATAAAATTAGTATATTTTGGAAAAAGATAGAATGATGAAAGTGAAAGAAAACGAAAAAAGTTGGAAGTGAATGCGAATGAAGGAAACGGAAGAAAAATGTGTAAGAATCGAAAAGGAGTATTAAAAGGCAATATCAGGATGTGCCGAAAAATGGCGAGAGGTAAAATTAGATTCGTATGAGAAGTGACAGAAAAAAAACTGCCGACTAGAGAGAAAAATAAAAACGACAGTAAAAAAAAAGTGTTGAAAAGGAAATATAACCTGTCAAAATCCGAGCTAGAAAGTTCTTTGTTCATAGACTACTTTCACTTTCACTTTCACTTTTACTTTCTATTTCTCTGTTATAAGAGCTCTTGCCTTTCGTTTCTCCAAATGCTTTATTTATGTTCTTTTGCTTCCTTGCACTTCTCAAAAAAGATCAATGCCGCATTCAGAAGGAATTACGTGATTAGAAAAAGAAAGAGTCATATTAACATCGTACCAACTCCTATCATCTTAATACGTTCCACTCATCTCTTGATTTGCGTCTACCTGTGGGCCTTGCTCCAAAATATATTCACCGCTATGACCTTTGCGTAACCCTGTGAATTTGAGTGCAGTCTGTGGTTTCGGTCGTGGGAGGACCATCTTACCGATGTCTGATTCACAGACGAAGACAAAGGGGAAAATCCCTGATAATAGTATTTATTATGTCTTTGATTGAAAGGAAAATATTGGCAGAACATTCTGGACTTAATTTGAAGTATATTTTGAAATGTTGCATATACAATGGGGTGCAAATAGAAATATTACTCGTTTATTCTCTCTCTCACTCCCAAGCTGAGGCAAATATATAATGGCCGTTTTCCAACGGTACTTACTGGAGGATTCCTAGTCAGATTGCATTGTGATCTTTACTTTGCTGACAAATTGACTATACTGAAATTTGAACCAGTGTCTCTTGGCCAAAAAGCGAATGTTCTAACCGCTAGACTACATGTCCATCACATCTTCACTAAGTTATTCACAACTGGCAAACTATTTTTGTTAACAATGTAAACACCTCGTGGAGTATAGGCCCATAGCTTCACTACGCGAGGTTTTTTTTCTGCTCTAGATTCTTTAGTCAATACATTTTCCATGGTGAAGTGGTTTTCCCCCATTTAACAAATTGTCCTTCTCCTGGAGTAGTTATCCAACAAAACTCGGCAGCCAGCCCAGTCTTTCCTGCTACTTCAGATGTGATGAAAGCTGGATTCAGTCTTTCCCCAAAGGTATTTGCGTAATAGCGAGCGCCACTGCCTCGGCTGGAATTTGAACTCGGCACTTTTAACCTCTTGCTTAACCTCCCACTCTGTTCCTGTTTTTTATTCAAATAAAGCCAAAGCTCTCATCTAAAACGACTGAAAGGTCGAAATTTCAAATCCCTGTTACACAGAAAGATTAAGGTCTTCTAAAATCCGGATTGATATTTGTTCGATAGTACAAACAAAACTCATTATCAACAGTGTGTACAGGATGCGATGGGCAAAATGTCGCCACTTTATATTTTTGATTTAGCGCATGCGCGTTGTTTGGTTTTAATTTTGTTGATAGGCACCGTCTGTGAGAAAAAAGAGCACCATGATGCAGTTCATGATATTTGGAAACAGCATGTTGTACTGCTTGGCACTCTCGTCGAAAGCTCTAATACGAACATTTCAGTTTTTAGATGCAGAGGATTCGGAAAGAGTTAGATGAATTTAATGGTGATGACGAATATGTCTGGAGTGATCACTAGTGATGGCGACTTTATGTCTCCATTCATCTTTCCACAGAGCCTCAGACTCAACACGGAGGGCTACATCAAGTAGCTTGATGAGGTAATGCTGCCTTCGGTCAAGAGGGTGCCTACTGGAAGACCCTATGTCTGCACCATGCCCCACATGCAGGAGAACTCAGTGATGGCTGTCAGACAATTTCTGTGACCATTTCACTCCTTACATCGGGGCCACCTAACTCCCCAGTCTGCAACCCCTTTGATTATTACATGTGGGGCACAGTTGAGCGAGAGACCAACAAAACTCCTTGTTACACCAAAGATGAACTGAAGGCAATTCAGGATTCGCCAATTTAAACAAGGAGACTGCAAAGAAGAGTTGCAGGAGATTCCAAAGCCGTCTGGAGGCCGTGGTCGAAGCCAAAGGCGATTTTATTGAATAAACTTACTCAGTCTTTCGTGATATTTTTGTGTAATTTTTGTAAATATATCTTTTACAAGCAGATGTCAGCGTTATTTTCATTTTTTGTGTAATTTCGACGACAATTCATCCATCGCACCCTGTGTATTGTCTCACTGTCTATGGTATCTGTTGTGGTGTCCTCCCTCTAAAGAGTCTATGTTGAACTCTTCCGCCTACTATAAGATTAGTAGGAGAGAAGGCTTTTGGGGAACAGTCGAATAGATTGAACGCTGGGTCAACCGACACACACTCACTAGTCGTGTAATACTCTTCTGTTGTATTTACTGTTTAATATATCATATATCTGTAATGCTTGTTCTGTTATTTCTTTAACCATTTACTTGGTCACAACAGTATCGTTTCTGAGTCTGTTATTCTTCTTCTTCTATGTGCCGTGTCCTTTCAGGACGTAGGCGTTCGTGGCTCTCCACAATTTCCTGTCATTTGTATCTCTTAATAAATGTTGTCTTTATGTTATATCTCCTAAACTTTGTTCCGCCATCCATCCATCCATCAAGCTTGCTCGATACGTTGTGCGTTGTTTTCCTCTGTCCCTCTTGCCTTCAAGCTATCTGGCGAGTGTCAGGTTTGCCAAACCCTTTTTCGTCATTATGTACCCTAGAAATTTCAACTGTGTCTTCTTGGTGCTAACACTAAGTGTCCTTTTTGTTTCCATTTTCTGTAAAACTTTGTTGTTCACATGTTCAGTAGACGGTATTCTCAGCATTCTTCTGGAGAACACATTTCTGTTGCTTCAATTCTCTTCTTCATCTGTGAGGAGATTGTCCAGCATTCACTGCCATATTGGAGGACTGATATTACATAATGTTTCACTACTCTTTTCTTGGTTTTTAACGATTTTTTCCCGTTTCTTAATACACTCCTTCGCTATCCCAAAGCACTTTCAGATTTCAGTGTTGCACTCTCTGTCCTCCGTTAAAATACTTCCCAGACATTTAAATTGTTGTACTTGTTTGATTTTGGTATCTTCAATTTTTAATTTGCATGTTGGGATGTTGCATTTGCTAACAACCGTGCATTCAGTTTTCTTCAAAATTGATGTTTCGTTCTTTCTTCTCAAAAGTCCAAGTACTTAACAATTTTAAACACACATCTTCCGGCCTACACTTTTCCACTTAAACTAGTTTTGCACGTAGTGGATAAATTGTGCTCATATGGACATCTTAGATTAAGTGTTAAGCAATATTGTCTCGTGTGAGAACATGTATAGAAAGTGTAAAGATATTTTTAATAGGCCAGTAGCGAAGGCGCTTTTGTGTGTGGTGTGGCTGTTCTAATGGAAAACATACACTTATAAAAGTCGACAAAGTTATCGAATAATTTCAAGTATTGATGAATTAAAATGAGAAGAACAAAAGCAATGGCAAAGGAGGAGAAAGAGAAAGAGAGAGAACAATATGGAAGAGAATGAAGACGAAGAAGGAGAAGAAGAAGAGGAAGAAGAAGAAGAGGAAGAAGAAGAAGAAGAAGAAGAACGGAAGAAGAAGAACGCTAAATAATTAAAATTAAGAATGAAAGACTTAGAGAAAGAAAGAAAAAAGCGAGAAAAAAAAGATAGGGTAAGGAAAAAAGGAAGGAAGGGACGAAAAAAGAAAGGCGGAAAGAAAGAACAGAAAGTGAGGGAAAGAGTTGAAAGCAAAACTGAAAATGGGTAAAGAAACAGAAAGAAAGCTGAAGTGAATAAGGAGAAAGAAAGAAAGAAAGAAAGAAAGAAAGAAAGAAAGAAAGAAAGAAAGAAAGAAAGAAAAAGGAAGGAAGAAAGAAAAACTGAATGGGAAAAAGTGAAAGAAATATAATTGAAACGTAGTACGGAGAAAGAAAAGAGAAAACTGAAGATAGGTAAGAAGAAAGAAAGAAAGAAAGAAAGAAAGAAAGAAATGAAATAAAAATGTAAGTGAAAAAGAAAGAAAATAAGAGGCTGAAAAATGAGAAAGAAAGAAAGAAAGAAATAAATTAAATAAAGAAAAAAAACCCAGAAAAGAATGTGAGAGAAAGAGCTGAAAGAAAAACTGAGGAGGGGCAAAGAAGAAGGAAGAAAACTGAAGTGAATGAAGAGAAAGATTGAAAAAAGTAAGAAAGAAACAGCACTGAATGGGTGGGGGGTAGTTAGAAATATAACTGAAACGAACTAAGGAGGAAACTGAAAGAAGATAAAGAGAAAGAAAGAAAGAAAGAATAAAAGAACGCGTATATTGAAAGCAATCAAAGAATTGAAAAAAAGAAAAAGAAAACATTAATTTAACAGATGAAGAAAGAAATCAAGAAAGAAATACGGATAAAAAAAATGGAAGATTTAAGAAACTAATGCAAAATATGAAATAAAACACATTGGAATAGCTTCCTACCACAATTTACAAAATCTTTGCAATCAAGGATCTGAAAGATTCTAAAAAACATTAAAAGTCAAAAGATGATCATTTGCAGTTGAGGGTACTGCAACAGTTACCAAGGCGAAAAATAGAATCGACAAGGTTAGTCAGTTCGCCATGCGTGATACACGCGTAGGCGATCATTTATCTTTCGATACATGACTGATAAGGCAGATTTTTTTCAAGCGGTAGGTTGCCATTTCTTTCTGCGGTAGACCAGTTGCCAACCAAGGCTATAAAATTCGGTCTGTCCTGCTATTTACTCATAGCTGGTAGGGGAGGGGAGAAAAAGAGGATTTATACTTTCCTAAGGTACTAGCACGTAAGTGAATGTAATGGATTCGACTGGAATTCGAACTCGGCTCTCCGATTCCTCAATCCGAGCCGTTATCAAGTTCAAACTCCAATTTAAAACAAGACTGTATTTAATTAGCACTAATACCTTTGGAGAAGGTAAAATCATTTCTGTGCAAAGCTCTGTCTTATTTAAGAACAACGAATAAAGAAATTCTAAATCCAAGGGTTTTAAAATATCTGACAACACTTGCGGCATTAAGGATAAAACATTTTTATTACGAAATCTTAAAAGGATAAAAGATATCTTATAAAAACAGTCAAAGAACTATAGAAAATGCTTATATAAAATAGAAATAAAATATTTTTCTGGTATTTTGCTAACGTCCGGCATTAGGTTGAGTTGGTTGAATTTGCGACATGTCATCAGTTCAATATCTGTCTATATTTCTGAGATGAGGTATTATGTACATTATTTACATTATTCGGACTATTGTCCTCATCTTTGTCGCCATGTTTATCACAACGTTTCGGCCGTTGTACGCTCCGGCCTTCTTCAGGTGGCGGCCTTCACAGTGGATAAAGGCGTTGGTTAAATCCAGTGACAGGACCCAAAGAGTGTGAGTTATATAATACCCGGTTAAGGCAGTGGAGAACTTCCAGAGGAAAATTAACAGGAGATAACCGATAACTGACATCCATTAAACATGGCACGTGGAACTAGAACAGTCTACCACAGTGAGCGAAATAAAGGGTGCTGTTCGACATTCCAACCACCTGAAGAAGGCCGGAACGTACAACGGCCGAAACGTTGTGATAAACATGGCGACAAAGATGAGGACAATAGTCCGAATAATGTAAATAATGTCATCAGTTGTTGGGGCATTAAATGTTGAACTCAATCCTTTTATTGGGTTGGACAAAACGTTAATTTTGTTATTAAGCAGATAATTTATTTAATAAAGCAAACAATGTTTTTGGTCAAGCCAATATATTTATTTTCTTTATATTTGAGTCTATAAGCATTTACTTGTTCGGGGATAGGCCAATATTGGTCAATTACATTTAAGTCTGTAAGAATTTATGTGTTTCGGGGATAGGTCAATATTGGTAATTTATATTTGAGCATTTACTTTGTTCGAGAATTGGTAAATATAGTAGCTATAGCGCTGAGTCTGTAAGAATTTATTTCTTAGACGTCGTGAGGAGGAGTTAACTGGATATTTTTAGCTCCAGACCCCAGATCCCCCCCATTTAGGAGACTGGAAATTCAATGTTTTGCTATTAATAAATATATGAAATTAATAAAAGTTTAAATTATAGCGTCAAACAAGAAATCGAAAAGGAGGCCGTTTTGTTTTCTACGAATTTTCGACACTTTTATGTTTTATGCAATCTTAAATGCATAATTTTATGATGTCATAAATATTTTATGTTTTACCGATTTATATTATAAATAAAACATTTTCCTTTTTTCGCCATGTTATTAATGCATGAACAAGTTAAAATTAGATTTGGGAAACGAACTCGCAGAGAATTGAAGAATTCTTACCAGTCCGGCTAATTCGATGATAACGCATAACCGGATGAAACTTGGTAAAAAGAAGAGACATTAATGGTTCTACAAAAAGATATTAGAAAAATGAACAGAATTCATCTCCCTATGTTTTTTCTTTCCGCGTATCTCAGTTTATTCATTATCTATCAATCTGTCTATCAATATGTCTATCTAGCTGTCTGTCTGTCTGTCTGTCTATCTATCTATCTATCTATCTATCTATCTATCTCTCTATCTATCTATTTCAGTCAGTTCATATCTATCTATCTATCTATCTATCTATCTATCTATCTATCTATCTATCTATCTATCTATCTCAGTCTTCTAGCTTTTTTAGTCTGTTCATATCTATCTATCTATCTATCTATCTATATCTATTTCAGTCAGTTCATAACTATCTATCTATCTATCTATCTATCTATCTATCTATCTATCTATTTCAGTCAGTTCATATCTATCTATCTATCTATCTATCTATCTATCTATCTATCTATCTATCTATCTATTTCAGTCAGTTCATATCTATCTATCTATCTATCTATCTATCTATCTATCTATCTATCTATCTATCTCAGTCTTCTAGCTTTTTTAGTCTGTTCATATCTATCTATCTATCTATCTATCTATCTATCTATCTATCTATCTATCTATTTCAGTCAGTTCATATCTATCTATCTATCTATCTATCTATCTATCTATCTATCTATCTATCTATCTATCTATCTATCTATCTATCTCAGTCTTTTAGCTTTTTTAGTCTGTTCATATCTATCTATCTATCTATCTATCTATCTATCTATCTATCTATCTATTTCAGTCAGTTCATATCTATCTATCTATCTATCTATCTATCTATCTATCTATCTATCTATCTATCTATCTATCTCAGTCAGTTCATATCTATCTATCTATCTATCTATCTATCTATCTATCTATCTATCTATCTATCTATCTATCTACTAGCGTGGATCATACATTTTCACTGTATATCTGATATTCGTGATTAATATTAGCTACAGAATTAAGTGCATTGTCACGGCTGAAATTATACCGACAAATAAAGGTCCAAATATTTGCTTTTTTCATCATCAGGCAACAAATGTATTGGAGTACCACATTAAAGGAGTTTATGTGTGACCTCATTTGATTGCTGCTTCGTTGTGGGCAATCGTTGTTAACTAACCATGTAGACATATAGTAAATTCGATTAGAGCACCTCGAGGCGGTGTAATGGTTAACAAGTTTGTCTCGCTAGAACAGTTACGACTGAGTAGTGAGTTCGATCCTCGCTGGGTGCCCCATACTTTCGGCCTTGCGTCTATACTACACTTGGAAAATCACTACAATGAGTTCGCTTTGCGCCTTTCACTTTCAACATTAAAAGTTACTAAGGACTGTTTCACCAGTTCATTGATATGTCGATATGCATTCTTTTATGCATTCGTATCGGTATGTATAGCTATGCGTATGTATGGGTATGACTAAAGCTGTATGCGTAGAACTCTCCCTTTGAAGTTTGTTTGAAAGCAAATGCATCTGTCTGCAATATTCTGCGTTTGTAAAACGACCAACCATACGAAAATAGAAACTACTGTGTGTCACAAGGTCCGTTATACTTAAGAAATATTTGCATCGGCAAAAGTATTTATTAAGATAAAAAAAAAATAAAAAAAGGAGAGAAAAAGATGTCTTCCTCTGGAACAAGACCAAAATTCAAATACAAAAAAAAAAGCAAGTAGTCACAGGATTAAAAGTGAACAAGGATAAAAAAAGAAGAAGAAACAGACTTTGAAACAGGGAAAGGTTTCTGCTTTTTCTCTATTTTGTTATTCCATAGTTATAACTTTTCTCCGTATATATATATATATATATATATATATATATATATATATATATATATATATATATATATATATATATGAAATGTCTGATACATGTATGTAAAAATATCGCTGAAACGCAAACATTTAAGTAAGTTAGTACAGAGTTACTGCCAAGTCCTACCCAGATAATTTGGCGAACCAACCGTCAGAAGAGACACTGACCCCGCCTAAAAACTGGGCTGCGCGACTCCGCCTACTTCAAACGTATAATCAAGGCTCAACCAAGTGATTGGTTCCGTAGGACGGACCCCAAAACTGAATGAATGAAAGGGAAACCAACCATTGACTTTAATTCTTTTTCAAGTTTTCTTTACTTAGTAGTCCACCAATGCTTATAGAACAATGCATTGCGACAAATGCTTACTAACTTATTTGGTACAAATCCAATTTTGAGGAATGCAAACAGGGCGAGAACGTTTATAAAAGAACGGTGATTGCGCATGCGCCAAGAGGGACAAGAAGAGGAATCACTTTAGACTATGTAAGGAAACGCAAACGTGCATATATGTGTATGGCGGTATATACGATAGGGTTGCCTATTTGTAAAAGTTCGTGTATATCTTCAATGATGGTAAGAGACTGAGAGTTGTCCAACTTTATGCATATAGATGTTAAAGTAATAAATAATTTAGAAAAAAGCTTTTAAAGAATGATTCGAGAAAAAGTAATATATATATACATATATATATATATATATATATATATATATATATATATATATATATATATATATATATGTATGTATGTATGTATGTGTGTGTGTGTAAAATGTGGTTCTTTAAATATTTATACTGTAGTAAGTTGCGTGGGTGTATGTGCATATATATAAGTAGAAATGCATCAAATGGTCAAAAAGTGCAAATGTTTTTAGCAAATGTCATTCTGGAAAAATCTTCTTAAGTTAATATATATATATATATATATATACACACACATGTGTTGGTGTGATTCTTATCTTGTTAGCAAAACACCTATGTTTCACCATCTCCTACCATGCGTATGTACAATCTTGCACGTGTGCTAGAGTGAGACAGAGAGATAAATCAATATATATATATATATATATATATATATATATATATATATATATATATATATATATAGAGAGAGAGAGAGAGAGAGAGAGAGAGAGAGAGGGGGGAGAGAGAGAGTGAGAGAGAGTGAGAGAGAGAGAGCGACACCGAGAAAGCGCGGGAATGGGCGTATGTGTGCA
>OZ038506.1:90907492-90909992 GCA_964036315.1 Acanthosepion esculentum | reverse complement strand
GAGGCGACAGTGTGTTTCATGCTAGATGCAATCGTCAGGCCTGACGATTGCATCTAGCATGAAACACACTGTCGCCTCTAAGTGTTGACTTCTATGTTCACTTTTATATTTACACACGCTCTATCTTTGATATTGAGCACTTTATCCCATAATTATAGCACACTTTAAGACTATATATATATATATATATATATATATATATATATATATATATATATATATATATATATATATATATATATATATATATAGTAAGGTAATGAAGGGTTTGGTAATCCGTGTGGATAATTCCAAAGAGGATGTGATCCAGAGCGCTCAATGTAAAACCAGAGCAAAAGTAACTAGAGATGTAACATGATGAACCAGGAAAAATATATTTTCTGGGGAAATAAATTATAGCAATAGAAACTTAAGGTTGTCTATTTCTTAATTATTTAATATATATATATATATATATATATATATATATATATATATATATATATATATATATATATGTGTGTGTGTGTGTGTGTGTGTGTGTGTGTGTGAGAATGATGAGACAAATAGAAAATTCTATTAACAATGCCTTTCGCCGTAGAAGCATGTGCTCTCATTGGCTTCCTTTCTCGACCAAACGGCTCTAATATAGATAAAACAAACAAACATCTGGACAGACACTTTCTATGTCTGGACATTAGGAGGTTAGAATCTAGAGTAATTAATTTGATTTATGATGCCCACTTATTGTCAGATTTCCCAAGGCATTTTCCTCAGTTACAGTTTTGACTTTTTTCTGTTTAACTTGACGAAGCCAAAGAGAACACACGCTTCATCGGCGAAACGCGTCGTTAATACAATTTTCCACTTTGTCGCCTCATGTTCACTCACGGATACAAATATAAATCCTATAAGCAGACACACACACACGTGTATGTATGTGTGGATGTACAACACAGTAATGAAAACGCATATAAATACTTCATTCATTTTTTCTGTATTATTTGAAAAGTTGAAAAATAATATTTATCGGCATCGAAAATCTACTTGAAATTTTCAGACTGCAACTTTTTCAAATTAATATATATATATATATATATATATATATATATATATATATATATATATATATTATGATAGACTAGTCCGGAAAATAAAGATAGTAAAATATTGTTTACAGAATTTGTTGACGTAAAGACCAAATTGTAATATCTGCTTCATGTTTAATGGGACAGGAATGATATCGAGTGAACCAACAGAAACTAATCGATGTCTGTCAAGCAAATTATGTCTATATATACCATTTTGTACTATTTTAATCTATGTTATAAGTATTGGTAATATTATTGTTTAACGGATAAAACATTTTTTGTATTAATAGAAGAAAAAGAACGAAGAAGGTTATCAGAAGAAGATATTAAAATAATTGAGTCTTTCAAGAAACTTTTTATTCAGTAACAAACACGACTAAATGAAGCCATACTAATTCAGGTTTTTTCTTGTTGCATCTAATTTTCGATTAAAAGTAATATTGCAAAATATCATGCAGCGAACATTTAAAAAAGACAGTAAATGCCAAATTTGAATTAAAATTTTGATTTAATTTTAATTTAAATTTATGACTAAGAATTTTATCAGGGATGTCGAATTGGGTTTGTCTTCTGTACAGATATGGCAACTTTCTTTGTGTCGTGTTGGCAGGGAAAGGTAAAAGGAGGTGTAGAGGCGAGCAACGAAACTAACATAACCTTCACCCGTGAAATGTCATTCCAAGAGTAACGCATCCTCCCTCCCCTCATCTACAGAAGCTTGCAGCTTCATATGTGCTCAGACCTACACACAATGAAACCCGTAGAGTTGCGTGCTTTTTCGATCATATACACCTATGTCTACTTTCACTTTTACTTTCACTTTCGTTTTCAGCCGACTCGCAGATTGATTCAGCAAGTGTAAGGACATTGCTTGCGGAGGTAATAAATTCAGAGGCACACACACAGATATTTAAGTACATGGGTACAATTTAAATAAATATTGATCTCTCTCGGACACTTTTGTCTTTATTCAAACGCATGAACAACCAAACACAAGCACACGCACACACACACACACACACACACACACATATATATATATATATATATATATATATATATAGTTTAAATAGTAAGAAATGTTTGAAAACATTAGAAACAGACTATTCTTAAATACATTTTTTTGAACAGAGCCAAAGTGTTTTGGCTGTGTCAAAATACATATAAAAATAAGTGAAAAATATACATAAAATCAACTAAGAATGAGATATCTACTACTTTAACACAATATAATACTAAAAATAAAAGCAAATATAGTAATATATTACGGCTAAAATTACCATTCTATCTTGGAAATGAGTGAAGTATCAGTCGAAAGTGGTCGGAAAAATAAAACTTATGAATATTCCGTCCACAAACTTAGTTTTAAAAAGAGGACAAAAATTTAAAGACACAAGAAAAACTAAATAAATACAAAATATTCTTGGTCG
>OZ038506.1:90862492-90902492 GCA_964036315.1 Acanthosepion esculentum | reverse complement strand
TCTTTCTTTCTTTCAACTATATACTTTTCGAAACTTTTATCTTTTCTATTTCTACAATTCCAACTTTCTTTCTTTTTCTTTGTTTCTTTCTTTCTTTTTCTTTCTTTCTTTTAACGTTATACTTTTCCAATCTTTTTATTTTCTCTATTTCTTTCTTTCTTTCTTTCTCGACCTCAGCGTTTTCATTCATTCAAATTTTCTTTAGTTTTCATAACTTATTCTACTCACTTTTAACAACATTCATTTCTCTCCAGCTAGAATACTTACAACTCTTCGAACATAAAATAATATGCACACACACAATATATATATATATATATATATATATATATATATATATATATATATATAGTCTTATCAAATGAGCATATATAAATATGAAGGTAAAGAAATTATAACCGAATGTCTTCATATAGATAAATGCCGGAATGCATAACAATATGGATTCTTATATACACACAGGAATGGAATTGTTCTTTTCCTATACTGGTTGCCAATCATGACTAGAGATACCAGCCTGTCTGCTATTTAACATCGACCTGCTCTTGCGGGTGGGGGAGATTGATTTATAATCATTCAAGAGTATTCGGCGGGAATTTAAACATGACACGCCAAACTGTTTTTCTGTGCAGATAACCGCTAAGCTACGCACATGTCCATCGTTGGGTACATAGATAGGTACGTAGATAGTTTAATAGCTAGCTAGATAAATAGATAGAAACCACAAAGACATCGGTAAAAACATCAACACACATGCACATAGATACACACACACATATATAATTGTATATATATATATATATATAATTATCAAGGATTTTTTAAACTGAATATCTAGATTTCATATATATATATATATATATATATATATATATATATATATATATATATATATAGCTAGAGAGATAGATAGATAGATAGAGAAAGAGAGAGAGAGAGATGGGTATGTTTTTTATTTCCGAAAACGGTCAGCAAGTTGTGGCTGTGTTCATAGTTGATATACTTATACACGCACACGTGTGTGTGTGTGTGTGTGTGCGTGTGTGTGTGTGCGTGCGCACGTATTGAATGTAAAGAGGAACAGTGAGAATTTAAATTTGTTTTGGCGTTTAAAAGCACACATTTACACATAATGCATATTTATTCATATTTATTCATCTTTGCATGTTTTTGCACACATATACACAGTATTTTATTTATCAAATAAGTGCGACTGCATAGGAATCACGCGAAATGGATTCATTTTATTCCTTTCACTTTATTCCCTTTTCCTATAATTCCATTTTGGCTATTAAATTCTTGAATTTCAAGAATTCACAGTAAAGAGATTTGTTGCCGTCCAAGTGAGTACTTTTTTTTTGTTTTAACGCATTTGAATATAAGTCAAACACATTACTTATGTAAGCCTGGATGTGTAAAGGTTGGCATATCTATCTATCTATCTATCTATCTATCTATCTATCTATCTATCTATCTATCTATCTATCTATCTATCTATCTATCTATGTCTCAAATTTGATCAGTGAAAACATTAATGACACCATAACATAAAGAACATGCTGACCTTACTTTTGGTAGTAAAAGTTTCTCAAGTTTTCTCATTTTTCTTTCTTTCTTTCTTTCTTTCTTTCTTTCTTTCTTTCTTTCTTAAGCCTTCATTTATTGTTTCTTTTCTTCCATGTTTGTATTTTCATTTCTGACCTATTTTCATCATATTCTCTTGTTTATTTCCACATCTATCTATCTATCTATCTATCTATCTATCTATCTATCTATCTATCTATCTATCTATCTATCTATGTCTTCGACATTCGTGTTCGGAATAGAAGAGCCTGTTTGTCTATTTGGATTTGGATTTTTCGCAACCTACCCACTGTTATTACAGATTCCCCGTCTATTTTATTATCCACGTTTTACCAACCTATCCGTTTATTCCGATCTCCTTTTTAGTTTCGAAAACAAATTTTCTAACCTACCCTTCTATTCCGGACTTAAGAGTATCTATCTATATGACTTTGTTCCTCCCTACTTTTCTCTGTTTTTCCGTTTGTTTACATTCTGACGAGGTCGGTACCAAATTGATTTCTACTCCAAAGAAAACGAAATGCAACATAGGCTTACACAACTGTTTCAACGACTTTGACAGAAACACGAAACAAATAAAAACACAAACAGAACGAAGAAAAATAACAAAACTTATAAAACAAACACGCAGTCAACCACGACTATATAAACAAAACAACAGATAGCAAAATTTATAAATGGATAAAAACTAACGAGGTACCCGCTCTAAACTTGTGTCTCAACAGAAATAAAAGATTGTAGAACTCACACAGAATATCTGTCGGATCCAAAAACACTTAAACCACTGGAGCTATCCGCCCAAGGAAACATACCGTCAACACTCTGGTTTTTGGCTGAACGTTGGTTATCTCCCTTGCTAGAGGCTTTTTTACCGTTGTTTTTCTCTTTAATTTCTGCAATCAGACCCTTGCCTGTTGCGACTACATAATGCTGATTAGGCGAGTAATGATAATAATGATAAAGATGGTGTTGCCGATTATGATGATGAAGATGAGAGTTGTTGTTGTTGTGGGTGGTGTTGTTAAGAGAGTCGGGGTGGGGTGTGTGTCTGTCTTGTTCGTTGTCGTTATTGTCGTCGTCGTCGTCGTTGTTGTTGTTGTTGCTGCTGTTGTTGTTTTGTTGTTGTTGTTGTTGTTGTTGTTGTTGATGATGATGATGATGAAAACGAACGTTGCGGCGGCGGTGACGGTGTTGGTAGTGGTGGTGGTGGTTGTGGTGGGGGTTCCCTTTTCCAAGATGGCAAATCAGTGTCACACTTTGGATCAGTGTTGGGATTAAGGCCACTAAAAGGCCGACCGAAATCACCACAACCACAACAACAGCAGCAGCAACAACAAGGCTGGGGACACTAGGAATTATCAGTGCTATAGTAACGGCTAAGAGGTGGAAACGTCTAAGGACCTTCTATTTATCAGTTCGACTAGATGAAGGGAAATATCTGACATTGACACAATTGTTTATATTATACATTTTCTTTTTTTTTACACACTCTTTCATTTAAACAATTCTACTTTCACTTTCACTTTCACTTTCGCAATGTTTAAGGCTTTAATCGAATGTCTTTCATTTTAATATACATTTGGGATTCATTTCTCTTTCTTTCCTCTTGTTTTATTATATAAGTTTCGATTAAAGTTTAGTCCGTATTTTTTTTTCGTTTTTCAATTTTGGCATTGTAATATCTCCATCATCGAAAAGGTATGGGTTTAAGCTAAACATTGGCGCGAAGTATAAACGTAGCACAGGACATTTGACCCCGTAATGAAGTTTTGGGGTTTGGGATTGATGGGGACGGGTGTTAGAACGAATGACGTTAAAAGGCTGCATAGGTGCGTCTTTTGTCTTTTTTTTTTTTTGGCCGTCGTTAATGTGAACAACAATACAGAACTTCACAAATATTTGGGATTACACTAACACATGCTCGTTTAAGCACGTGCGTATATGTATGTTTACATATATAATTCATACGGATATATATAGTAATAAAACTATTTTTAAGGCTGAATAGCTTATACATTGGACGTATTTGGAAATCTAGGAAAAGTGTCTTCGGGGTATATAGAAATAAGGGGTAATATTCTATATATAGGGAGCTGTTTCTAAAAGTAGGTAGCACAAAACAGTAGTAGGGTTTTTGGACGCAGACGGATTTAAGTCTGTATGGCGGTTAGACTGCCACTGCCGAAAAGGGGCTCAGGACAACTGGAATATTAATCATCAGTATTTTCATTGTACTAACTGAAATCGTTAGCATTGTCATCAGGATTTGTATCAGTTTCCTTATTACTGTCGTTGTAATTGATATTACCGTTATTATCATAGAATTTATAATCTGAGTAGAAATGGTGGTAGTTGTGGAGGCTTTACCAAGAGCGATGCTAATGGCTATTTCAGTTAGTGTCATGGGCGTGGTTGTTGTCATTATCGTGATCAGGGCCTTGACTTTTGTCCCGAGGTCGTTTGTCGTCGTCATCGTCGTGGTTGTATTTGCCGTCATCATCATAATCGACATCTTCACCATTTGATGTTGTCATTAACTTGGAGGTTTGCGTTCTTTTTTTTTTTTTTTTTTTTAGATTTTTTTCTTTATATTTTCTTTCTGTTTTACTTTTGATCGTATTTTTTGTTTTTGTTTGTTTTTGTTGTTAGCTACATCAAAGGCTTGCAGCAGCAGCAGCGGCAGTAGTAGCTACATTGGTATCCATATCTAGGAGCAGAGTAGAAGTGACAATAAGTTTCATAGCAGTTGTAGCTAAAGATGCCTGCCACCGTATCGGCAGACGTCTCTGAGTTCGTCGCTACCCCATCCGGGAACAGGAGTGCTAATTTCGCGTAATAATAACGCCCGTTATTGCTGACCATCCTCCAGACTGGACACACAGCAACCGGTTGATCAGCGTGAGCGACTTGACTAAGCAAGAATCTTCGAAAAAAAATAAGCAGCGTGACGGTGTAATCCTGAGTATTTACCAATAAAGTGTGTTTAAACAAAACAATATATATATATATATATATATATCTTAGCGATATTCTTGAATGTTAGTTTACAATAAATACTACTAGTAGAGCAGCGAAATTAGTTACAAGCCAGATACTGGCGGAGATGACGGTCGAGGCGACTGTAGCGACAACGCCAAACACACATTCATTCAAAGAAAAATATCAATCACTCAAATGATAGTAGTAGTAATTTTAGTAGTAGTAGTAATCGTAGTTTTGATATTACTACACGGAAGCGGGTAATGGTTGCCGAAGATGTCGCGTTTTTAGTTTGAGGTGATGGTAGAAACTGCAGTAGCGGTTAGCGGACTCTTATATCGGTGTGAATTCTTGCCTTGGTAGACGCTGCTAAGGAAGGTGCTGTCGTCGAAGACGATGTGGATATTAAATGTTCGTTTTATGAAATACCATTCAAGATAGAAGCGTCCCATGCATTCAGCTGGTTGATTAGCGAGTAAGAAATTTAGTATGTGCCGGTCTTTTTAGAGGTTTCAGAATTCAGTGTGATTTTTGTGATGTTAGGGGTCGGCTAATTATGGAATCATCCCTAACTGGCCAACAACACCGGGCAGACGGTTACTCGGCTTCCCCGTGGTAGTAGTGGTGGTAGTGCGTATGTTTGCGCGTGTGGGAATGTTCGGCGGCTAGGGGCTGGGGCAGAGACTAATGGAATGGGTTAGGGTAAAACCTGATGCCAATACCTTGAATGGGGTGGAGTAAATATTGAAAATTTCGGTAAAAAAAGAAAACATCTAATAATAATAATAATAATAATAATAATAATAATGGCGAGTGAAATATGATCAACTACTATAAACAACAAAAAAAAATATTCATGTGTTTATTTTTACATGCAAATACACCGTTACATGACACATACAATCGCGCGGTTACGCACAGACGTCAGAGATAAAAGCCCTCCCTTCCTACGTGTCTGCATCTCTTTTTCTCCTTTGTGAAGACACATATAAACGCGCACACACGTAAACACACACACACACACACACAAACATACGTACAGACATTTTGAAAATGTAGACACATTCATCTACACTTAAAAATGAAATGAAGAGACGGAAGGACAGTGGTGGGTGGGGAGATTGAGCTAGGAAGCGTGAATACACAGGTGCGTCTTTTTGGGCGGAATGCCCCGAAAGGTGGGTGTCTAAGTGGCAGCGGTGGGAGATCTATTTGCAGAAGTTTGTAAATGTTAAGTGAGAAGGTAGGAGGGCGGTTTGACGCGGAGAGGAAAGATGAAAGTTTTGAAGGGGGAAAGGAGGATTGTTGGCAATGATGTCGAAGTGAAATCAGGTGTGTGTGGGGGAGTACGTGAGAGAGATATATTTAGAGAGTGAGAGAGAAAGAGAAAGAGGACAGGAGAATGGGAGAGAGAGAGAGAGAGAGAGAGAGAGAGAAAGTCTGATGAGGGATAGGTGAGGGAGAAAGAGAGTGAGACATGGAGGGATAGAGAGAGTGATGGAGAGAGAGAGAGAGAGAAAAAAAAAGGGCGGGGGAAGGTAGAAAGAGAAAGAGAGACTTAGAGAAAAAGAGAGTTGGGATGGGATAGAGAAAAAGTGTAAGAGAGCTTCGGGAAAGATAGATAGATAGATAGATAGATAGATAGAGAGAGAGAGAGAGAGAGAGAGAGAGAGAGAGAGAGAGAGAGAGAGAGAGAGAGAGAGGGCGGGACGATGACGGAAAGAAAGAGAGAGAGTAATAAAGAAAGTCAGAGAAGGTCGAAAGGTGAGAAAGAAAAAGAAAAGTAAAAAGTCTGAGAAGATGACTGAATAACAACAACAACGACAATAATAATAATAATAATAATAATAATAATAATAATAATAATAATAATAATAAAGTGACATCTTTATTTGTTGCATGATCAGAAAGAAGACAAAGAGAAAAGTAGAAAGCAAAAAAAAAAACCGGAAGAGAAGAGAGACGGGCGGAGACTTTTAAGTGAGGAAGAAAGAAGAGACGCTAGAAGAAAAAAAAATGGAAGTAAACCAAAATTTATTTATTTATTTCTTTCTATCTATCTATCTATCTATCTATCTATCTATATATATATATATATATATATATATATATATATATATATTAAAAAATATAATTACATATATTGACAAAGTAAGATATTGTACAAGGCCACAAATAGGGGTACCCAATGAGGATCGAAGTAACTCCTGTCGTAATGGTCTGAGAGATTAAACTGCTGACGTTATATAAAGTAAATAAGAAACAACAATTTCTAAATAGGCTTACAATCCGAAATAAAACACTCACACATAAACACACACACACGCATATATATATATATATATATATATATATATATATATATATATGGATTGTTTTAAAAGTGCCCAGTGGGTTCAACAGCTTTCTCTATATGCATTTTGTAGTTTATTGGTCCTCAAGATTGAGAATGAATTTCACCGCTTCCCCACTACTTGCTACTACCTAGTAGAATAATACACTTCTGGCCAAACGGTTTCCCTAGTAACGACATATTTTCTCAGTATGTTTGGTAATCAGACAGATTTTAGGGAGAAGTGAATTTCATTAGTATGAAGCGAAGACACACACACACACACACACACACACACACACACACACACACACACACACACACATATATATATATATATATATATATATATGTTATGTGCGTATATAGATAAATCCGGCCTGTTGAAAACTTCTTTGAACGAGTAAGAAATCCTTCTCAAATAGTGGTCATTTTTTAGATTTGGTCAAGTGAATAAAGCAGAGGAATTTTTAATACCGCCATGTATATATACAGGGTGTGGCAGAAGTATATCGCGCATAATGGAGACAGATGAAGGCACCATTGCCTAAGATGACAAGCAACACACAGGTGACAGTTTCAAATATAGGATGTATTATTTTTCATATAAAATATGAAATATATATATATATATATATGAAAATATGAAAAATAAATATGATCTTTCCATTAAACGGTCAATGTATGGTTTCACTGAAAATCCTTGTAAATTTCGTTTTTACTATCATCGAATGACCTTAGGTAATATAAAATACAAAAACAGCACTACTCTCTCCAAATATTTCTGGCAGTTAAAGAATGTTGGCATCTCACCATCAATCAACTGGGATATTATAACAAGAGCTAAATATTATAACGGAAATGTAATTTGTGTCATATTGAAAAATTGGTTAAAGGCTTAAATAACCATAGCTTATTAAACAAGAGACATGAATTGATTGTTACATGTAGGCATAAATATAAAATCTGTTTAAATACGTTGATCCAGATCAATTTTTAATTATTTTTAATTTTTAATGTAAATTACAGTATATTTTTAATGTAAATTACTATTAATTTTGAATATATATTTTAATGTTTTTCTTCTTTAGAAAAACAATAAGTAATTCTAAATTAATTAAAAAATTAAAAAAATTAAAAAGTGAATATTCAGAACTCAAAAATAAAATTTTATAATTTTTTTTCCTATTTTTACATACATATATAAATGACGCTGATTTTAATTGCCAAATATAATTTTTAATCTTAAAAGCATTGAAATCCCAGCATGCTATATAATTACACTAACATTGTGATAAACAGATATATTAAAATTTAAATTGCATAACGGTCAGTCTCTACTCAGCACCTGAAGATTGCGTTGTGCATGAAACTCCGAGTCGTATATATATATATATATATATATATATATATGTGTGTGTGTGTGTGTGTGTGTGTGTGTGCACATGTGTGTGTGTGTGTACATGTGTGTGTGTGTGAGTGCATGTGTGGAGAAGTGAAAAAGGCTGCAAGTACATGGGTATAGGGAATATACTTATCATATTACATTTATATACAAACCTGTATACAGACATACATAATAATTAAAATGTAAGAATAATTTAAATAGGGGAATAATTGATGAAAACTTTGGGTCTCTACTTTATGCATCTACTGTAGTTCCCACAACCCCCCCCAAAAATATGGTATGATAATGCCACTCCGTCTATTCATATATATATATATATATATATATATATATGTATATATATATATATATATATATATATATGTATGTATGCATGTATGTATGTTTGTATGTATGCATGTATATGTGTGTAAATTATTTACACAGAAAGAGTTTATATTTAAAGGAACAAGATAAGAGGAAAAAATATTCTTGGTTGACGCGTTTCGTCCTCTGAGGGACTTTGCCTTGACAAAGTCCTTCCAAGGAATAGTTTTACCTCTTGTCTCTTCATATATATATATATATATATATATATATATATATATATATATATATATATATAAATATATATATATAGATAGATAGATAGATATCGATCGAGAGAGAGATAGCGATATGTAAATATTATACATATACAGTGTAACCCGGATATAAGAGACCCGGATATAAGAGAGATTTTCTCTGGTCCCAAATTAGACCCTGTGTTAATGTATATATAATAGACCAAACCCGGATATAAGAGACTTATTCTCCGGTCCCGACAACTCTCTTATATCCGGGTTACACTGTATAGATAGATGTGTGTAACTTTTGGTGCGGCGCCTGTTACTGATATTAACTGAAACACTAATCATACCATACTTATCATGTGTAGATAATATGCATTACAAAGAGAAAGAGAGAAAGAGAGGTTGGGAGGGAGAGAGGGGGAGACATAGATACATTGATAAATTTATAGTTTCTATTCCAATACATAAAAATATGATCGGAAGCTCTAAATGCACAGATATGGGGCTTGGATACGTCCCAGTGATAAGTAGCCACCTGAATACCGTAATTAATGATATAGGCTGCCTAATAAAGGAAATACGACAATTTCCGAAAACATTTTAACGGTCAGATAACCCCACCTCTCTCTCTCTCCCCTCTCCCCCTCTCTCCCCTATCTCCCCTCTCTCACTCTCTCTAGTTTATGTTTAACGAGTAAAGTTCACACTACTTTGGAAGTTCATTTTCAGTTTGCAATTTTTGAGGTACTTCCTAGACATATCTAACTATCTATCTATCTATCTATCTATCTATCTATCTATCTATCTCAGTCCATTCCCGGATCTATCTATCTATCTATCTATCTATCTATCTATCTATCTATCTATCTATCTATCTATCTATCTATCTGTCTGTCTGGCACTGTGTGTGACGGATGACGTCTGTTGGTTTCGGCGAAACGCGATATTTAACAAAAAATTACACTGACGACATTGTAAGCAAAAATAGTCTTTGAAAACGGCAAGTGTTAGTCGAAAGGGTTTAGACATACGAAGTTATATTTACAAATTTGAACCATAAATCCGAAAAAAATATTGAAAACACGAAATGTAAAAAAAACGACCCGAAGCATATACACGCAACCATATATATATATATATATATATATATATATATATATATATATATATATATATATATATATGTATGTATGTATGTATATATAACTCTGTGTGTGTGTGTGAGTGAGTGAGTGAGCGTAAACCTCTTTTTGAGTAGTGTCGCTTGTAGCGTATTTATTCTGTCTTGCTCAGACACTGAGCACTTTCTTTTACAATTTAGGTAAGTGTCTGTGTTTGAGTTTTCCCCATTTTATTTTTCATTTTCTGTTTTTTTGATTTTTGATTTCGTTTTTATTTCTATTTTCTTTGGTCACATGGCAGGACTTGTGTTGGCTTGCTAATACTTCGGTCTATGGCATATATATATATATATATATATATATATATATATATATATATATATATATATATATGTATATATATATATATATATATATACATATATATATATATATATATATATATATATATATATATATGTATGTATGTATGTATGTATATATGAAAAATGTTTGAATGAAGATATATATATATCTTCATTCAAACATTTTTCATTGAATAATATAGGCATATTATGACTATTTATTTTTCTAATGATCTTTTCCAGTTTTCTAATCAGTTTCTTGAAATTTATCAAGGAAGGAGCCGTAGATTATTCCAACCCAAGTACTTTCAGTCTCCTCCAAGGCCATCTTCGATGGTGGGGGTGGTTACAAAGACAAACTTGTGATAATATCTGCCTTTTGTTGTGATGGAGATTTAAAAAAAACATTCGTAAACGCGTTCTGTCATAATTATTTTAAGATTTACAACACCTTCCTCGATAGATTTCTTAACGTCTAGCCACTGATTAGGAAACTGGAAAGGATTATTATAAAAATAAATAGACGTAATATATTTATATTATCCAATGAATATATATATATATATATATATATATATATATATATATATATATATATGTATAAACGTATATATATATTCGTATTAGAGGATACCCGTCCACTAGGGCGGCTAGTCAATCCCTGTTGCAGATGCTTGCTCAGGCGCATTTGTGTTCATTCAACACACACAGAGCCCACCTGTGGCTTACACTGCAACTATGCTGAGCAGACCGTAATTACATTTTCTGGGAAAGAGCGTGTTATCTAGCGTGATCAACACTCCCTCGGCCACGATGACTTGTGACTTCGTGCTAGCTGTACTCGCACGAAGTCACAAGTCATCAAGAGTTCCGCCTACCCAATTTCAATCACAAGGCTTGGGTAATCCCGGGGTATAGCTTTCAGTCACTTTCCAAAGGTACGCATCAGGTGAGATTCAAATCCGTGTCTTAGGGTCAGAATGCGAACGTTCTAATCACTCGGCCACGCGCCCATAATATATTTATGTAAGAAATGTATCATATATCATCATATAATATCACAATTTATTAGAAATTTAAATATTAACTAATAAATTATTTGGTGGTGTTATATTTTATTTATATAATCCGATGGTTCTGTTTGTCATATCTTGAATAATATATATATATATATATATATATATATATATATATATATATATATATATAAAAGTGAACATAGAAGTCAACACTTAGAGGCGACAGTCTGTTTCATGCTAGATGCAATCGTCAGGTAACTAGTTTCTGACAACTAGTTGCCTGACGATTGCATCTAGCATGAAACAGACTGTCGCCTCTAAGTGTTGACTTCTATGTTCACTTTTATATTTACACACGCTCTATTGCTGATATTGAGCACTTTATCCTATAAATATAGCACACTTTAAGACTATATTTCTTCATACACACACACACACACACACACACACACATATATATATATATATATAGGATATGAAATTTGTTTTTTAATTTCAGATATATAAATATTGTCATGAATTGTAGGAAAGATACAACCGCAAAACAGAAATCAGAGGGTGCCAAAAAATGTGGAGAGAGGTCAGAGGACAATCAACAAAAACAAAAAACAAAAAAAAGTAGGAGAAGCGAACAAGAAAGATAACTGGCTTGTAAGATGTCACAAAAATAGATCTGAGGAAATCTAAAAAAAAGTTTTAATCAATAATTATCAAAAAAAAAATAAGAGTGAAATGTAGAATGACTTACAAGAAAACATTTGAATAAACTGAATACAAACAGAAAGAAAATCAATACATATATTGGAACTTCCTTATGTTCTACGTTCTCTTAAAACGTAAGCTATCATGGCTCTCCACAACTTCCTGTCCTTCCTTAATAAATTTTGTCTTTTGCTTATTTCTCCTAAACCTTGGTGCAAACTCGCTAGGTAGGTTACGCGTTGTTTTCCTCTACCTCGCTTGCCTTCAATCTGTCCTGTGAGTATCAGATTTTCCAAGCCCTCTTTCCTCATTATGTGCTTTAGACATTTCAACTGTCTCTTCCTGATGTTAAGTATATGTTTCTTTTTTGTTTCCATTTCTTCTAAAACTTCATCGTAGCTCACATGTTCTATACATGGTATGCTCAGCATCCTTCTGTAGAACCTTCTCTTGCTTCAAGTCTATTCTTTGAGGAGAGTGTCCAGAATTTACTGTCATATAGAAGGGCAGATATCACGTAAGAGTTCAGTACTCTTCTCTTTGCAACGAAGTTTTTCTGTTTCATAATACACTGCTTATCTTTTGGAAGGGTTCTTTGGCTAAGTCAATATCACATAGGGGAATGTTTAAGTCGGACAAAGAAGGATTTTTAGAGAAGAGTTACAATGGTTGGATCAGATGGATTGGCTAAGATGTTGGGCCCTACGTAGAAACAGTCATCTAACATGACTCAGAGGTTACTGAGTGTGATAGAATATGAAGAAAAACATTATGAGAGAAAGAGAGAGAGAAAGAGAGAGAGAGAGAGAGAGAGAAAGAAAGAGAGAGAGAGGTTAACGATTGAAATTGTATTTAAACTTTTGAAGTGTTGACTGGGAAGCAGGAGGCTGGAGGAGATTTCCACAAGCGAGAAGAGCGAGAGAAAAAACTGTTAGTTGATCGCA
Source organism: Acanthosepion esculentum (assembly GCA_964036315.1). NCBI lineage: Eukaryota > Metazoa > Mollusca > Cephalopoda > Sepiida > Sepiidae > Acanthosepion > Acanthosepion esculentum. The sequence goes on along the minus strand of OZ038506.1, from coordinate 90,889,508 downwards.
TTTAGTCTAGGTCCTGACTAAACGTGACCAACCCCAAATACTCAAAAATATACTTGTAAAATAATAATAGGATATGGGATTCGTGAATTCAAATTTATCTATTTCAGTCAATGCTTATTTAATGAGGTTAGATGCTGTTTATTACATGGACTTGAATATTTGACGCAGTTACATGTCACCGTGATCGAGCGTTTGAGTTTATTGCCCTCGTTCAAACAGTTGATTACGCTAGGTAGTGCGCCCTCTCCTAGAAACTGTAGCTAAGATAAGCTCGGCATTATTGTTGTTGTTTGGTTGTTTTGTTTTATGGCATATCAAAACCTCAGTGGGTCATTTAATGCCAACAAAAATTTTGAAAGAGATAGTTTGGTAAAAAATGTGTATATATATATATATATATATATATATATATATATAATCATTTATAACATATTTATGTTGTAATATTCAAATAAATGATTATATCTGCTCTACTCTGTATTGAGCACTCTTTAAAGAATAATAATTGTTGGTTATTGGAATTTACTCCGTATATACCAATCCCAAACTTATATATATATATATATATATATATATATATATATATATATGTATATATTTGTACCATTTTTCAATTACTCATATTTTTTAGTACAATCCAACTTCTTAAGAATGTATAGCTGTTTGTATTACTGGTATTTTTTTAAGTATTGCTGATAATAATTTTTCCTTTATAATAATAATAATAATAATAATAATAATAGTAATAATTTTTTTATTACTAAGTATTTCTAGTATTAAAACCTATTATTATACAAGTTTGGGTATTAATTATTTGCCCATAGCTGGGACCCTAACAGGTACTACCACCCCGGGTCAGGGAGGACCTGGGAAAACCAGCAATTAAGAGGGGGTTCCACGATCCTCAAAACCGCCTGATCACAAGCCATGCTTTTGGACGTATTTTATCGTCTTACCCAGGACGCAGATGTAGTCTATCATCATACCGAGGACGGGGGTATAATTGTGATTAGCTCTTTGGATGCTGAACAAATACAAAATCTGCCCGAGCAGGCGTCTGCAGCAAGGATTTGCTAGCTAACCTAGCAGAAAGGCATAGTCGGACGCGGCCTGCCACCCATAGTATATATATATATATATATATATATATATATATATATATATATATATATATATATATATATATATATGTATATATATATATATATATACATACATACACACACACACACACACACACACACACACACACATATATATATATATATATATATATATATATATATATGACAATTTAACAGATTAGATGAGTTCATTTCTTTTTCTCTGCCAGTTCACATCTTTATATCGAAGAATCAACTTGCCACTTCCACAGAATAAAATCATCCTCATTTCTTCCGTATTTCAAATATAACGAGGAAGTTCTGCTAAAGAATTGCTACTCTGTGGAAAAAACTCCCGCGTGGTTACTTTCCTAAAATCTACAATATCAACCTGTTCAAGCCAAGTTTCAATCGTTGTCTATCCTCCTTATACTCATAATCTTCACTTCCTACAATCTCAATTTTCGTTAATATCACTTACTTCAGTCTTCATAATCATTTAACAGTCACCCTCTACCTTGACTGGCTCTCGTGTCGTGAATATTAGTACAAAAAGATCAACCTAGCAAGCCATTCCGCAGGTGAAGCGAGATCTTCACTGTGTAACTCTCTATTAAGGTCAAAGATTCATTAAAATGTAAGGACCCGCTAAATGGCATATTCAGTGACCCCTGTGATCTTGTGCCAGACTACGATCAGCGTAATTAATAATGTTAATACAGCAGTTTTTTTTTTTAAAGGTAATTACAGGAAAAATCTTTAAAAAAAAACTGTTTTTATTTTTCGAGGGAATGGAGCAAAACAAACAAAAAAAGTAAATCTTTGATTTCACATGTCAAGTATTTAGAAATAAACGATTTAAAAAAATCAAATAAAGTCGAGAGAAAAAAAAAGCTGTGTTTTATGAGTTTTCGGGTCGTATTTTTAATTAATTAAAACCAGTTATGAAAGCTAAATTAATTAAAAAGGAATTGATACGAAGCGTAATACAGGAAGTTGAAAACAACAATTTAAAAAAAAATTGTTTTATTTTGTAAAATAAAGCACTGGTTAAATCATTAACATTAAAATTGCAACATTTTTTTCCAAAAAGCATTAAACAAATTTATTCTTGAGAAAGCAAAAAGCAGAAATTGTTTTGTATCTTTAGGATAATTTAAATTAAGCAAATTCTATTCTATTTTTAAAATATTTTACGAATTAGTTTAAATTTAAATTTAGTGATTAATTTATATTTAAGTACAGTTAAATTTAAATGTTATTTCTTTTTTCTATCTATCTATCTATCTACGTTGTTACTGGAAGCCAACGACCTAATATTAGGGTATGCCCTGCTTTATTCTTGAGGTAATTGTGTATTTGTCACCAATGTTCATCGCAGATCTCGAATGATATAATTTTGTACAGGTCTGAAAACTCCACCCTTGGAAGCCTGACGCAGCACATTCTTCCCAAATTAATCATTCGATTTTTTTTCTTATTCTGATGAATCGGTCTGCAAGAAAATTTGTTTGCCACCGCACCAAGACATATCCAGGAGGATTGCTTACATGCAAAAATATCACACACACACACACACACACACACACACACACACACACACACACACACACACACACACACACATATATATATATATATATATATATATATATATATATATATATATATATATATATATATATACACGGCGGGAAATCAAAAATTATCCTCATCCATAAAACAGATATGTTATGGCGAAAGTGCAGATCATTTTTTAAATTACCCTCGTGTATATATATATATATATATATATATTTATGCATATATATATATATATATATATATATATATATATATATATATATATATATATATATATATATATATATAGAGAGAGAGAGAGAGAGAGAGAGAGAGAGAGAGTAATCGAGAGAGAGAGAGAGGAATCGAGAGAGAGAGAGAGAGAGATTCGCAACTAGATTGTTGAATTATCTCGATGCAACCGTATGTTCTATTCTAATAGTTCCTTCCCTCGTACTTTTCGCCTCTGGACCCCTCTTCTGTTTTCTTACTTCTTTACCATCGACAATCTTCAAACATTTACAGGCAACACAATCAGAACCTTCTGCCTTCCCGAATCGTGGTCTTTTATAAATCCATTCTCTTCACTAAAGTCGACTCATTCTCTTTCACTCTCAGTAACTCCTTGCTTCTCATCTCTTTGCTTGGGGGTGAAAAAAAAAAACTCCCGATGGGGTACACACACACACACACGCACACACATATTCTTTAATCAATGAAATGTTTTGTGTGTTGTGTTAGTGAACTTCATTAGTAAATATACTATCTAACAGTGAATATAAAAAAACTGATCGGTAAAATGAAAGGCACCGTCTGACTTCCTGAATCGAGGTCTTTTATAAATCCATTCTCCTCATTAAAGTCTTCTCACTGCGTCTTAGTGGCATTATCATCTTGCTTGAAGTGAAACTATTTAATTAAAAGAATATATGGAATAAGTGGAGGAAGAAGTGAAGTGAGTGGAGGAAGAAATGGAGGTGAAAGTGAAGAATGTGGAGGAAGACAAAGAGAAGCAGGCAGAGATTACTTCGAATAAAGACAAATCTTGAATCTATATTCCTAAAAATCACATCAGATATGATGAAGATAATGACGAGGAAGTTGCTAAATTGTTGTACACGTATTCCTCGTAGTGACGGAAGAAGAAGAAAAAGAAGGTTTTAAAATATCAGTTGGTCTCTCTAACGAAGAAAGAATATCCTCCAATAGATACACTTAGTAGACGTCAATATATATATAGTAATCCCAACCGCACAAAGCATACATAAGAAAATAAAAAAATCTAAAATTATCCCGCGTCTTATATACCGATAACAGGATTGCCGGTACAATACTATCAAGAAGACATCTATGGAGTATACACTGAAGTCCTATTCAGGATGAAATATATAATATTATAGATAAAATTATGGTTATAAATAATGTTAATATATAGGAAAAAATAGATATGTACGAAAAAATGAACCATTAATTCAATATTTTAATCTTTTTCCTAAATAGTTCTATCCAAATAACCAGCTACTTTGGGTAGATGGAGCTTGACATCCCAGGAAGGTAGTTCATCTTGGAGAAGGCAAAGTCTGATTTTCAACCTCCGCTGCCTCGCGATCATATTCCAACTGAAAACCTGGAGTGGAGCTCCACCGGAGGTTGGCTATCAACGCTGACAACTTTCCGGCAACCCTTGCAATTAAACGGTCCCCAAATGTATTTCTTTGGGTCTTGTCGGTATAGACGAGATAGGCGCGGGGGTATAATCTGGGCCTGAACCCGGAGGAGGTCACTCCAGTTTCACCACCAGAGGACTGAATTTTGACCCAAATCGCTTCACATGTGAGTTACATTTTCAAATATCGCGTCTTCACATCTTCACGCGAGAGTGTGTTATCATATCGTTTTACATTTATATTTATGATATACATTTAACATTTTGATTTCTAGATTTATTGATGTTAGGTTGTTTGTTTTTTTATGGTTAATGCTTATTGTATTTTTAATCGTTTATTACGGTTCATGTGAACGCACAAAAACATATACGAGGGTAAATATGAAAGTGAAAGCATTTTTGAAATAACATGGATGTAAAAACATGGATGCGCTGACGTGCGACACCACCCATGCGCATGGGATGATGGGTAGCCAGCCGCGTGCAACATTCCAACGTTCAGGTGATTGCCTGGGAGCAACGAGGTCAGACGTATGGACGCTCCACTCAGCGATTATACTGTCGAGGAACAACACGCCGAATTGCGGTTTCTGTGGGCAGCAATCCGTCGTTTGATATTAGTACAGTATGGGACAGGCACCACGAATCAAGGAAATAGTGTATGAGTGGGTAGAACGATTTTAAGTGGGAAGAACAAGTATAACAGACGAAAACCGATCTGGTCGCCCATCAACATCGCGCAGAGATGAACACATCCAAAGGTTGTATGTCATGAACAACGAACCACGTTAACACAAGTGGCGGTAGGTATCAGCTATATATCTGCAGAAGCCAAAGGCGTGGTGACTTGTCCTACCGTAATGTTTGTGTGCGTTGGGTGCCCAAACAAGCAAATGGTTTGCCTACTGCACATAGAGCAATTTAGGAACATAACGAGTCTATATGGCTTGGCATGATGTACGGAACCTCTCTGCAGCGAATGGAGAGGTCCTACCCCCTTCTCTCTGTCTCTGTCTATCTGTCTCTCTCTGTCGCTGTCTCTGTTTCTGTCTGTCTGTCTGTCTGTCTGTCTCTCTCTCTCTGTCTATATATATATATATATATATATATATATATATATATATATATATATATATATGAGATTAAAAGAGAGGGGCAGAAAGAGTCAATGGTATCCCATTAAGATAGAAAAAAATAGGGGTTTGAATGTTTCCTCATTTTAACCTAGTCCGAACTTGCTAAGAATAGAAGATATAGGAGCATGATAGTTTTTGTGATATATATTCACACACACACACACACACACACACATACACACACACACACACACACACACACACACACACACACACATATATATATGCCCTTATATATATCGATATATATATATATATATATATACGTCCATATATATTCTTATGTATATATATATATGTATATCCATGTATATATATGTATGTCGATATATATATATATATGTGTGTGTGTGTGTGTGTGTGTAAATGTCCTCTGATGACTATATGAAATGTTTACACCTCCCCACATACACCCCCATATATATATATATATATATATATATATATATATATATATATATATATATATATATATATATATATATAATAACAAATATTGTCTTCGGCCAAAATGGGCGACCAGTGTATTTCTGGAGGATAAAGCTTTTAAGGCAAACAGTAATTAAAGTGCTAGATATCAAGAGACAGCCCATTAATAGCAACAAATAAAATCAACTGATCAATCTCTTTTAGAATGTTTGTCTGCCCCTACTCGGTGTTTCGCATATTTTGCATCCACTCATCAGCGGACTTGATTGTAAAATTGTATTTATTTACAAAAATCATATTTTCTTTAATTTTCCAACAATACTTGAAATTTTTATACAATCAGACGATTTTCGATTTCGCAATACTTCGATTATGTAAACATTATGTAAGACACAAAAAAAGCAGACTTTCAAATTAGGTGACGTCAAGCAATAACATCTCTTAAGAAAAGAATACAAAAGATAATCTGAAGTAAAAAAGAATTATATTGCCAGTATATTGCATGTATTTACGGTTGTATCTGTGTATGTATAACTGGAGGTCTTATGTGTAGATGCGTTCGCGTCGGTGGGTGTAGGTGATATAGTATTTGCGCGGTTACATATGTCTGTATTAAGGTAAGATTCGAAACCAGCCAATAAAATTTTATCTGAGAAAAAAAAAAAATGGAAAACAAAAAAAAAAACCCCAAAAAACTGTTAAACATTAAAAGTGGGGAATAGGGCGGGCTGGAAGATTATGTAGAACCAATCTTCCAGTTGCCTTTTGCAGGATTTACAACATCAGCCACTTGTTCGGATGGTAGCTACGCAACTATATCAGTTGCGAAGCAGGCCCAGAAACATCGTTGTATGAATTATATTGATTAGACTGATTAAAAAAAATATGGCTAATAAATACAGAAAATAATTAAGGATATCAATAAAGTGATTTAGTTGGGGAAAATTGAAGCTTGCAGAAATGCCAAAAACAATATCCAAGCTATTCAAGCGAACCGTATAAAAAGTAAGAAGCGCTTAAACAAATATAAAAAAGAAATGTATAAAAGCCTCTGAAGAATGAAAGACAGAAAACGCGGGGCGTAAAAAGCATTGTATTATCAAGCAAAAAGCGCCACCTGGAGCCGTTTTTGCTCGTAGCAACGGTTCAATGGCATAATGGCCGACTAGTGTTGATTGATTTGTTTTTCCAAAACAACAACGACGGCAACAGCAAAAGAAAACAGTGAAGGAACGGGTATGATGATGATGACGATGACGATGATGATGATGATGATGATGATGATGATGATGATGATGATGATGATGATAATAATAATAATAATAGTAACAACAAGAAGAAGAAGTAGAGTTAGAAGAAGAAGAAGATTAGCAATAATAATAGATAAATACTAAAAACCAAAAATAAATTAAGTACAAGAATTTGCTTAACTTTTATAGGATTATTGTAGAGTTGTAAACCAATAACTAATTCCACACAAATTAACGCAAGCATAATCACCAAAAGACACACAACTATCTATACTATCTCTCTCTCTCTCTCTCTCTCTCTCTATATATATATATATATATATATATATATATATATATATATATATATATAAATAAGATATCGCACATTGGGTACTGGTGCCAATAAAATATAACAGATATTAAGTATAACATTAATAAATATAAATAATAATCGCCGTTTATTTAATACAAAAATAATACCATTAATTCCCGTTTATTTCAAATATAAATACAGCCCGTTTTAAATACATTTTTTTAAAACCAGTAATACCCGTAGAGAACTTGCATTTTAGTCTATTGCAACGAAAGGATGTTCTCTTTAGGAGGCCCATTGCCATAAATATATAATGGCAAAAGCTCACTCAGACCTTGTGAATCTGGCATATACGATCTATTGCCAAAAATTCTGGGAAATGGTCGGTTCCCTGTAACCCTTCTGTAAGAACCTGACTTTTCCTGTTGTCCACTATCTTTACAAAAACCATATTAGGCCGAAAATAGAGGACTGCTGCCATATCTGGTCTTCCCTTTCAAGTGATGACAGAAGCCAAAAGAGTTTATACGAATTTGTGGGTGATTGTTAACGACCCCTTTTCCATAGACGAATTGCCGACAGCCTCTCTCTACACTTTCTCTATTTTCATGGACGAAATGCATTCCTTAGCTACACAATTAAAACCTGCCATGTAACAAACCAAACTCATTCCGTTCGTATTCCACCAGTGAGAATAAGTTTGACTTGAACAGCTTCTTCCCCCAAACCGCTACTTTACCAAGAGGATGCTTTCCCGATCGCTACAATCTTAACCATTTCAAGTCTAGGGTTATTTTTCTCACATAACCTTACAAACTGCTCCTCTTACCTCTCCAGTAACGCTCTACCTCCAGTGGCTCCTGAGCCTTGTATATGGTGAACATTATCAAAAAACAAAAAACAACTTTCGGGGTGCTGTTGAACTTGTTGTATATAAACCCAAGAAAGAGAGAGAGAGAAAGAAAAGAGAAAGAAAGAGAGAGAGAAAAGGGAGAAAGAAAGCGAGAGAAAGAGAGAGAGAGAGAAAGAAAGAAAGAAAGAAAGAAAAAAAGAAAGAAAGAAAGAGAGAGAGAGAGAGAGAGAGATTTGTAACTTATAGTACCCCCCAGTGATGCCCGATGGTACCGTGGCTACTGGAAGTGAAAGAGAAGAGTATGAAAAGACTTTAGAAGGAACCGGAAACCTAATCCTAAACAGATAAGTGATGAATCTCTACTCATGTTCAAAATATGGCGAAGGAGTTTGAACCGGGAGATTTACTCATTAAAATCACGATTATTTTGTGTATAGACCTTGTCTAACTAAAACAGTAAAATCTGTTGCAAGGATGATAGGAGAACGTATTAAACAGTGTTCTGAACTTACATGGTGATGTTGAACTTTCTATATATAAATAAGAGAGAGAGAGAGAGAATGTAATAGAGAGAAAGAAAGAGAGAAAGAAAGACAGAGAGAAAAGAGAGAGAGAGAGAAAGCAAGACAGAGAGAACGAAAAAGAGAGCGAGAGAAAGAAAAAGAAAGAAAGAAAGAAAGAGAGAAAGAAAGAAAGAAAGAGAGAAAAGAGAGAGATAGAAAGCAAGTCAGAGAGAAAGAGAAAGAGAGCGAGAAAGAGAGAGAGAGAGAAAGAAAGAAAAAAGAAAGAGAGAGAGAGAGAGAGAGTAATGCTAGATGCTAAATGTCATGAGCTGTGATGGAATACTTTCAAGAATATGCATTTCCGAGCTTCCCAGCTGTACGTTGCACGTACAAATAATTACCTGTTCCCATCATTGAACATTACCTATTACCGTTCAATCCAGCAGGTGTCCCTTTTATGATACCGCTGGAGACGTGCTCATCGTAGCTAGAGGTAAGCACGCTAGTTGTCCAGCTGCAAGTTAATCAAATTCCTACAGTCCGTGTTCACATTTCTTGTGCCATATTTACTCTAAAACGTGCATCGATCTTGGCGAGTTTCAGTGGCCGTCCAGAATCAGATCTACGGGCGTAAGAGAGTGCTTTTGATCATTGTTGCCTCACCGAAGCAGTACCACGTACTTCCCACCTGCGCCCCAATTCCCCGAGATAAGCATCCAGCAACACTAAGGCAAGATATGTGACGGAGAATTTGACACTCCCAGATAGACAGAGGAAAACACGAGAAATATATATATATATATATATTAAAAACACTAAACTTTTTGCTACCGCGGTTTCTACTAATGCAGGTATCCTCAGCCTTTTCACTGCCTGAAGAAGACCTCATTTGTAGAAACCGCGAGAGCGGTAAACGTTAGTGTTTGTAATATTTTAGATCTTAACTAAATCTCCACCTACATTTGTTTGAACTGTGTATTGAGCATTTAAAAAAATATAACCGTTTTCTGGACAAAATAAACCTTGTTCGTAAAAACAGTTTTATTGCATATATATATATATATATATATATATATATATATATATATATATATATATATATATATATATATATATGTACAAATCCCGTTTATTTAAATGCCAAATATAATTTTTAATACAAAAATATAAAAAACTGTAATCCCAGTATAATATATATATATCTACGCCAATATTACGATGAACAGATATATTCTTAAATATTAAAACTAAGTATATAACTAGCTATATAAAGTGCTATACTCAGTATGTGATATTTGCACTGTGAATGAAACACCGAATCGTGCTATCGGTAAGGGATAATATGTATATTTATTAATATATATATATATATATAGATAGATAGATAGATAAATATCATGAAAAGATAACTTAACTGTTAAATATCAATTTTATCCCGACATCGATCTTTCTTGGTAAAATTTCCAGTCTTTAGGGGTTATGGTTTTAAAAGGTATTTCAAAAAATTAAACAAAATTTGAAACACCATTTAAAACCACAACCAGTGAAGACTAGCAATTTTACCAAGAAACATCGATGGCGGGTTAAAGTGGATATTTAAAGTTAAGTAATAGTTTAATATACTATTATTTATACTCTATTTTTAATATTTTTAATATTAATCACTATATATAAAAATATCTGCTGTTTCTCAAATCTTAAATCATATATATACATATATATATATACATATAAATATATATATATATATATATATATATATATATATATATATGCTTGTGTAAAATTACAAATTTGTCTAAAGAAAAATGCTAATGTTTATATATACATATATTTGTAAATATTTATTTCTGCGCCCCCCTATATATATATATATATATATATATATATATATATATATTATTATCCTATTCGAGACGAGACCTTTCAGCACTATTATATATATATATATATATATATATATATATATATATATATATATAGTGCTGAAAGGTCTCGTCTCGAATAGGAACTATTGCCAAAAAGTATAATTTGACACATTATGGGAAATGGATCATGCTCACTACATATGTTGTAATAATAATAATAATAATAATAATAATAATAATAATAATCGCCATTGTTTCGGCATAGCTCGGTAGATCGTCAATCCCTGTTGCAGATGCCTGGTCAGGCACATTTGCGTTTGTTCAACATCCGCAGACCCAACCTGTGGCTGGTTTATACGTCAACAATTTTTTGTAGCGGACTTAAGTTACAGTCTCTCGGCAGAGCCATATAATCTGGCACGATCAACTGTTTGTACAAACCCAGTATGTGCGTACCCTCGGTCACGATGACTTGAGTTTTCGTGGTACCACAACAATCGACGAACAATCCTGAAAAGTTTCAGTCACAATCATGGGTCAACCGGTGATATAATTTATAGTTATGTAATATTAAATTTAGTCCAATACGAGGCTCGAGAACTACCCAAGTTAGAGTATTACTGGCTGAATGAGGTTCGTTATATGACTGGAAGAGTAGGAAGTGATGATGATGTGAATAAAGATGAAAGATGGATTAACCCTTGACTTGTAGAGGTCAGAATTGAGGTGTTCTTGGAACCACACGCGCGGTAGCTTGTTCCACAAAGTGACAGCCCTAGTGTAGTATCTAAGTTGAACTTATTATTCTACATTTAGTATATGGAGGAAATGAAGGTGATTCGACTGTGTGGAAGTGATAAGGAGTTTCCTAGCTATCGAGGTTTGAATGTTAGAACTGAATAATGGAGCTCATCTGAATATTTGCCATATATATAACAGAGTTCCGAAAAACTTGTAGCGTTGCGATTGTTGGAAAGGGCCTGCACTGTCAGCAAACCGTCTGCATATGGATAGAAAATGGATTCAGTAAATATTACAAAAATAGAAAGGGGTGTACAACAAGGATGTGTCTTCTTCTGGGAATTATTAATCCTTTACATGGAAGCAATCCTGAATGAATTAGAAGTCATACAAGCTTCATTGTTAACCGCCAAAATCTTAACAACATAAGATAAACAGACGATACACATTTAATAGCAGATATAGAAAGGGAACTATGACAACTCCCGCAGAAGGTAGTGAAGGTGAGAAGAAAGGACTAAAAATCTTCAGATAGTGATAGCTTTGAGCGAATCAACTTTTAGCGAGGATTCTTCTTCGAACCCTGTCGACTGGCGCTACAGAATCACAAAGAACTGTAACATATAACAGAGATGACATCATTTGATGGCTTTCAAAATATGTCCATAACTATAATTAATATTACTCGAAGAGAAAATAATGATATAATCAAGATGTTGACTTTCGCCATTACTTCAAAGTTTAGGAAGGAAACCTCCATCATTACTGGAAAAATGGATGACAACGACTGGACTTGAGAAATCTATTTTCCTGAAAAAATGTTTTAAGAAATTTTTTTTTTATATTATTCAATCGATCGTAGTACTGGCTGTAAGATCAATAAATGGTAAATGTTTCCTTATAAGTAAGCGGATCGTATTACCATTACCATCTGTCTATATCACGATTTACGAATCTATATGGAAGTCGATTCACAGAGGAATAATGGTCAGCGGATCATTAAGTGAATAAATTATACAAAGAATGTGAGTGTATTTTAATCATTAGGCCAAAACGAATCACGCTCTCTACCGTATGATTTGAACACAAGAGCGCATCGTCTACAAACCATGACCCGCTGAAGATTGGCCGTATCTACAGCTCTAACGAACACTTCGAATAAAGTCCCAAGTGTGGAGCTCTATGTGAAAATCTAAATCGCTATTCAGTAGTAACAATACGATATTTAATTGATAACAATCACATTATGACTGGGCGTCATGGATAACAAGCTTCGTTTTGCTTGGAACAAGGCCGCGAAAGACAGACGTTAGGTGAAAATCGAACGTAGAACATGAAAAATGCTGGTTAACATTGCGCTACAGCAGGCACCAACTATATGCATACATGCAAATACACAAACACACATATGTATGCCTAAACATACATAAATACTAATACACACACAGATATATATATATATGAATATTTAGATACTCATTAATATAGTTATATATATGCATATACAAGCACGCAGTCGTCAGTGAGCCTGTGTGCATATATATATATATATATATATATATTTATATATATATATATATATATATCTGTGTGTGTATGTGTGTGTATATTTAATTCTGGAACGCAACCTTGATGCCATGAAGATTGCGTTCATGAATTAAACAGACTATCGCAACTCGGACTTGACCTCAGTGTCCGCGCGTATATTTACATGTTCACAATCTCTGATATTGTGCAATTTTACCCATAAATATAGCATAACTTAATTATATTTTTATCTCTCTCATATATATATATATATATATATATATATATATATATATATATATATATATATATATATATATATATATCGAGTTCAGTGACAGCCTTTTTTTAAATGTTAATATACATTTAACTTGAAATTTGAGCTTCGCTTCATGCATATTCGATTCGAGCGAAAAATACTCCCTCCTTATTTGGACGTTTATCAATATATATATATATATATATATATATATATATATATATATATATATATATAGAGAGAGAGAGAGAGAGAGAGAGAGACAGACAGACAGACAGACAGACTGAAAGAGAAATAGAGAGATAGATATATAAACCCCTAAATTTTCTTGCGTATTCAAAATGAAGAAATAAGAAAATGACACAAAAATAAAATCGGCAGAAAAAATGGATTCGTTATTTTCTTTCTAAAGCAAAGGCGTTCATTATCTGAATATAACTATTGCTATGTTTTGAATAATTCCTTATCTTTCCTTAGTCTATATACACTGGGCCCGGTACATTTGTATGCTTATAAAATCTAGTATAGCCTTTGAAGACTTAATATTTGCATATATATATATATATATATATATATATATATATATATATATATATATATTCACGTGTGTGTGTTTAGTAGCTTGTTTGTTTAAGAATTCCGGCCCTGTTCATTACTTCGTACATATATCCTTAGGCAGGTGTATATGACCTTTTCTCTCCCTCTATGGGTTAAATAGAAGAGCTGACTGAGTCCACTAGCCTTGATTGTATATCAGTATAGGAGAAAGATAAGACAACCTGGCGTACGGTGCACCATTTCTTTGTTATAAGTTCTACACATGGATTCATGACTACAATTTAATCCTGTTTGTGAGCAGTTTGGTGGCACAGTTCTAAAAAATAGACAGTTCTTCAAAATTCTCATTTTACAAAATCGACTGGAGAGTCCTATATATATATATATATATATATATATATATATATATATATATATATATGTATAATATAATTTTTTCATATAGACTAAAACAGTTTATTCACTACAAAGATACAACTTCGTTTCGGTATATTTCAGTAATAGATAGAGAAAGAGAGAGATGAATAGATAGATAGATAGATAATGAAGAGAGTGATATATATATATATATATATATATATATATATATATATATATATATATAGATAGACAGATAGATAGATAATTAAGAGAGTAAGATAGATAGGTAGATAGATAATGAAAAATGTGAGATAGATAGATAGATAGATAGATATACTGCTTATTTGTACATTAATACTTTCTCGTAATATTACTTTACGAGTTATTAGTCTTGTGTAAATGTCTACGATAAAATGACATGATTAATTCGAAGTTTTTTCTTTACTATAACCAATATTTACGTATATATATATATATGTATATATATATACATACATACATAAATATGTATTTAGGCAGCAAGAATTAATTTTAGAAGTTACGTTGAAATTTTGTTGTTTATATATTATTCATATATGTATGCGTCTGCATATGTGTGTGTGAGTGTGTATGTAAAATAAAATTACAAGTTACTACCAACCTTAATAGAAAATTGTGACCACGAAGAATATTGTGATTTTTCAAAGCAACAACACTGCAAAGTTATTTCCCCAAATTTACATCATTCTAATAGTGCATATATATATATATATATATATATATATATATATATATATATATATATATATATATATATATATATATATATATATGCGCGTGGGTAAATGCATGTAAATTTATTAAATTGGAAATTTATTAAATTGTATATAAGTAACATTTGATATGTGAATATCAAGATTGATGGGGTGCTGAACCCCCCCCCCCAAAAAAAAAACTTTGGACAAACCAGTTAGAAAATCAGGATTCTGATGTTAGGTTAGAAATAGGTATTTTGAGAAATCGGTTTAATCAATATTTTTTTTCAGTGAACCATTGTGCACATCTATCTATCTATTATATATATGTACATATATATATATATATATATTTATATATATATATGTTTTTGTGAAATTTCTTTTCTAATGATGCCGATTTATTGGTGCAACAATGCTATGGGCACAAGGCTATGGGCAACTATATTCAACTTTTAATCATTACACACTTTGTCGCATTAAATTCAAGTTTTCAAATTGTCTTATATATCGAATAATATTTATATATATATATATTATTCAATATATATATATATACATACATATATATATATATATATATATATATATATATATATATATATATATACATATATATATATATATATACATATATATATATATATCTATGTGTGCGTGTGTGTATACATAGATATACATAGATATTTGTGAGTATGTGGATATATGCATGCGTTTGTGTAGGATTTAAGCACATTCGTATAAAACAAATTTAAACGCAGAGATATACAGTATGGAATATATTCAGATTGTTTTCATGAACAGATTTCCGCAAGTACACCAAATAATATATATATATATATATATATGTGTATGTGTGTATGTGTGCGTGTGTGCGCGTGTGTTTGCGTGTGTTTACGTATCTGTAATTTAATATATTCGCGTATATACACATAATAAGTGTGTTCGTGTGCGTACGTTCTGATCTATATTATTAGTTCACGATATTATATAGATTACTTATCGTGCGGTATGAAATACATGCAATAATAACCGCACACATAGACGCGCGCGCGCGCACACACACACACACATATATTTGTATATATATTAAAAAATTCTAAAAGTTTAAACTATAAAATGAACTGTGAGCCTGAAACATTGTATAGCGTATTTTCATATTATTGAATTAATATTATATATATATATATATATGTGTGTGTGTGTGTGCGTGTGTAATACCTCTCGAGTACCACCCATACACAAACCGCATATATATATGTGTCCTAACAAGTGCTATGAAGTAAAATGATTATAATGACTTTGTATACGCACGCACATACGCGCACATAAGCGCACATAATTATATATGTGTATGTATGCATATGTATATATACATATATATAAACGCATATATATATATATATATATATATATGTATATATATATATATATATATATATATATATATATATGTATATATATATGTATATGTATATATACACATATATAAACGCATATATATATAAGCATGTAGGTATGTATGTATATGTTTATATATATATAGATGCATATGTATATATACATATATATAAACGCATATATATATGTGTGTATATATATATATATATGCATGTAGGTATGCATGTATATATTTATATATATATATATATATATATAGATAGATGCATATGTATATATACATATATATATATAAACACATATATATATATATATATTTATATATATATATATATATATATATATATATATATATATATATATATATATGCATGTAGGTATGTATGTATATGTTTATATATAAATTTATACATGAGTCTTCAATTTACATTCACCGGTCTCTTTTTCTTTTTTTTATAATTATAAAACATATATTATTATCTGTAATATTTTAATAGATTACGAAAGCTTGAATATTAGAAAAATTTAGATTTTTTTTCATATCTTTCTTAAGTTTATGATTCAAGAAAATGACACACCGTCATGGAAAGCATATCAAGAAAAGAAAGAAAAAGAAAAAAGTCATTCTTTTACCACTTGCCGGGCCAATATATGCTGTTTTAAAAAAAAATACAGCCTCTACTTCTGTGGTCAATAGTACATGTCCGAAACATGTTTATTTTGAACATGAACGACAAATGTTTATTATATGAACACGTATAGATGCTAATAAACAGTTATTTTCTTTTTGACAGAAACGAGAATGTATCGAAATGCAAAT
The DNA here is from genome assembly GCA_964036315.1 of Acanthosepion esculentum. Lineage (NCBI taxonomy): Eukaryota > Metazoa > Mollusca > Cephalopoda > Sepiida > Sepiidae > Acanthosepion > Acanthosepion esculentum. Next base: position 90,872,442 of record OZ038506.1, on the reverse strand, counting down.
ATGATGATAGAAAAAAAAATACTCAATGCATAGAAAAAAAAAGAAGAGATTTATATGATCAAATGAAGTTGGATTTTTACAACAAAAGTACGCGTAGGATATATAAATATAGATATATGTATAGGCCTGTCTATATAGATATCTGAAAATTAATTTAGCCATACCTCTATATAGTCACACTTGCGCATGATAAGTCATGTTTATATGAATGGTGTTAGAGAAATAGATGCGTTTCGACTTCGTGGAAGCCTCGCTCTCCTCACGCGACGAAAGCAAGAACATTTTTTTTTTACTTTTCCATCACACAGACGCACACACATACACACACACACACACACACACAAACATACACGCACACAGGCACACTCATTTCTCTCCTGTTTCCCTTCAAAGACCGCGCTCTTTTCTCTCTTCCACACTCGCTCCTTTCGAAGGGTCCCAACGCACGTAAAAGACTTACCCTTCGTTGATAATAAGGTCGATAAACATAGCCGTCGGGTGGACTCTACGACGCTCACCTTAAGCATGGTTCGTACTGATGTTAATTCTACTTCCCTGGGAAACGTCCAACTTTGCCTCCTTACGAAACAGTCAGCCCCTGATGACATGGCGTTGCCTTATCAGTGATTCTCTCTTCCTCACTGGCCGATTGTTTAGATTTTTGACTACGCACAGCTTTACATTGTAACACGAGGTTCACGTCTTCAAAACCCGCCATCGTTCTTATATTATCGTTAAATATCTTTCTTTTCTTTTTTTATTCAGTTGCGTGATTAGATTGAACATCTTATTCGAGATCTCTGCATTCTTTCTTTTTTTTCTTCTTTTTTCTGTCTATTTTTCAGTATTTTCTTTTCCTTTTGCTTTTAGACAACATTTCTTTATTTCTCTTTTTCTTTCTTTTTTTTTCTTTCTTTCTTTCTTTCTTTTTCTTTCTTTCTCTTTTAGTTTCTTTCTCCTATTCAGTTCAACCTTTTCCTTCTTTCTTGATCTGGGTCTCTCTTTTTTCTTTCTCTCCTACAATTGTTCTTTCTTTCGTTCTTGTAAACGTCTTTCATCTCCCGACGTTTTCTTTTTATCATTACCTCTTTTTAATCACATAATTCCTTTATTTCGTTGAGTTCAACCCCTTCCTTCCTTCCTTCCTTCCTTCCTTCGCTTGCATTCAACTTTGAATATTTTTGAAATGAAGCTTCTTAAACCTGTCTTCTTCGATACAGTTTCCAACAGATTTCCCCACCCGCTTCAAGTTTCCGTCTATTCCTTCGTCCGTTCCCCTTTGCTCCCTACCAATAATTTGCCCGTCTTTCTTTCCCCCCCTTACTTTCCTATAGAAAAAAAAGCCTTGTAATTGTTTCATCCTCAATTCCCCTGCCTCTTTACCTCTCCACGCACCTGCCCGCGTCTTCATCTTTCATTCAATCCAATTTACTTATTCTCTGTTCTCAAGTATTTTCAATTAATTGCTCCTCATTTCACCAGTCAGATTCCTTCACCTAACATGGATTTTTTTTTCGTTCATCTCGGATTTTTTTCTTATTCATCATTAAGTTTTATTTTAGCTTACCCATAAAGTCCCCTGTGCCGTCTTTCCTGAGTTTTTTTTTAATGAACTTTTAATTCTCTTCTTGGTGTTCTTATTTGAGGTTACTTTCACTTTCACTTTCACTTTCCCTTGTTTCTTTCTTTCTTTCTTTCTTTCTTTCTTTCTTTCTTTCTTTCTTTCTTCGTATAATTTTCCCTCTCATCCTCCTCGTTTCTGCTTTCTTTCTTTATATGATTTTCCCTCCTAACTTCCACTTTTCTTCCTTTCTTTATTTCTTTCTTTCAAATGTATACTTGTCCAACCTTTTATTTTCTCGTTCTACTATTCACACTTTCTTTCTTTCTTTCTTTCTTTCTTTCTTTCTTTCTTTCTTTCTTTCTTTCTTTCTGTCTCCACTTGCATATTATTATTATTATTATTATTATTATTATTATTATTATTATTATTATTATTATTATCTATAATTTAATTTTTTTTTTTAAATTTCAACACATTTGCAGCCATATCTGATTTTTCTTTCTTTTATACTGTAATTTTCATTCAACTTCTCATAATTTTTTCTCAAAAAAATCGTAGTTGTGTATTCAATTGAAATCTGAATAAAATAATAATAATAATAATAATAATAATAATAATAATAATAATAATAATAATAATAATAAACAAAAACTAAACAAAACTTTTCGCCTATCATACAAGCCGGCTACCCTCAAAATAAAAATATTTTTATACTTTCTTTCACGCCTGTTCCTACCGACACACGCACAAACATGCATGCGTGTGTCTTCCCGCATGTAGGAATAATTTCTTAAATTAGTTAATTATAATTGCTATTATTATAAGATATTTCTATTCTTTCATCATTAGGTGTACTAAGTAATTCTATAACAAAAATAAATCAGATGCATTCATTCTGACATTTATAAACGGACACGCATCCAAACACACGTACACATATGCCGAACAAAATGCAGAATTTATCTTTTGTCTTCATCTTTTCTTTCCCGTTTCACACGCAAATGTTTATCATGCGAACACATTGGCAGGAATTGTTCATGTTAGCCCACATATCTCTCTACACACATATATACACACCCACAAATAAAATGTACTAACAATCGTCGATTATATACTAAAAAACGAGTTGCTTAGGCACACATGCATAAAACTAGTAATATCACCCTTCATTGCTAACTAGTATCTATTTTTAATACACAAGCATATATATATATATATATATATATATATATATATATATATATATATATATATATATATATATATATATATATATATATATATATTGTTCTTCCATTTAAAAGATTTTTGTTTTTAAAGATACCCACCACTCACTCTCTCTCTTAGAGACAGGATTGTTGGGAACATCGGTAGAGAACAACTTCCGGTTCCTGCTGTTCTCCTTGAAATCGATAACAGCTTTTGAATACTGAATTTACAAAGTCTACCATTTCACTGTCAGACCGAACTCTAGTTACTGTTTAACCAATGCAATATTGTATACTTATAAAATCTGACAGTAGATAATGTACATAGGTATTTAAGAGCTGCGAAGTAGCTGAACATTTTTGAGTTGCTTTAGAAACTTGAGTCGGGATTCACGAAAAGAGAGAAAATATAAATTTAAGATATTTTTCATTGGTATAACATTCATTCACCTCCCCCCCCATATATATATATATATATATATATGTGTGTGTGTGTGTGTGAATTGATGGTATGATTTTCGTTCGACAAAGTCATTAAATAATATATATATATGTATATATATATATATATATATATATATATATATATATATGTATAAAATATTTTATATTTGTTTTTCCATAAGTTCTATCAATGTTACCTATAAATATAACATCGTTTAAAACTATATATTTATCATTCAATATATATATATATATATATATATATATATATATATATATATATATATATATATATATATATATATATATATATATGCGTAATTTATTAAAAAAATATGTAAATATAAATATTGAAAATATATGCCAAATAGGCCAGAAAATTACTTTTCGAAAAAAAAACAGAACTCAATACACAGTTCAGAAAACTGAACATGCACAGCTGGTTAACATTATACAATGAAAACGCTTTTCCTTTCCGTATTATCTAGTTTTCAACCGTGAGGTGTCATCGCGTCGTTAGTTAATATATATATATATATATATATATATATATATATATATATATATATAAGGAAGTTATGATAGACAAATCTGGATATCATACTAACAGATGGGATGATGAAATGGAAAAAAACTATATCACGCTTTCTGTCCGTATAAAGATGAATGCAGACACAATGTGGGCTGTTTAATATATTTGTATGTTTTTGTATGCAAGAATAAAGCTATTACTTACACACACACACACACACACACACACACACACACACACACACACACACACACACACTCATATATATATATATATATATATATGCATGTATATAAATATATATACTGAGAGAAAGAATCTCCTGTCGATTTCAGCGGATAAGAACCCAACACCCCCGTTTTAGAAATAACAGACAACTGATACCACACTGCTTTCAAACGGATCGCCTCAGTTTGGAATTTCCTTTTCCTACACTGGCTAACAATCAAGGCAAGGTAGCTTAGACTGCCGTAATATTTAACGCATACCTGAGTGAAGAAGGATTCATGCTTTTTGTGAGAGCATTAGCGTGAAGTAAAAGAAAGCAAGAGATGACTACACAAACTTCAGGAAGATAGAATGCATGGAGATAGATAGATAGATAGATGAAAAGATTGAAATAGATGAAAAGAATGAAATAGGCAATTATTAGAATGAGATAGATAGACAGATATGTACAGAATGAGACAGCTAGATATGAACAAAATGATATAGATATATATATAGAGAGAGATGAATAAACTAATGTACATAGATTGATAAAGAGAGAGAGAGAGAGAGAGACATAGTGGAGGATGAAAATGCATATATAATTTTTCTTGCTTTTTGTGTATTAGTTTATTAATTTAAAAATATCCCCCATATATATATATATATATATCAGCTTACACATCACCAAAATCCATCTCGGCATAAGGTCCCCTGTCTATCTTTTCTACACGCACAAAAAATCATTTTTATATGTATGAGTACTTGAATCAGGCTGTATGTATACACCACGCATATATTCTAAGGAATATATATATATATATATATATATATATATATATATATATATATATATATATATATATATATATATATATATATGTATTGTAAAGCTTTCTTTTCTCTTTTCTGTTCGTTCCCAATACCGACTTTCTCCTACCATCATGGTCCCTCTTGTATCACGCTCCTTGTCTATCTACGCTATTGTACCCACCTTTTCTTCCATTTAACCTGCCGCCTCACTAACCTCCATCACCATATTCCTCCTCCTACTACTACACTTCCTCCTCCGATCACTTTTTCTCCATTGGCTTCTCTCCGCCAGTCTTGTAAGGTAGACTTGGCACTGATTTACTGAAATGGATTATCCCCTCTCACCTGACCCTACCTTATCCTTGTTCTCGGTTTCCGACCCACTCCACGTGCTCCTGCCCATGCCAACCCAGTCATCGCTCTTCCTCTTTCCGTATAATCCCCCTTACCTCTCCTTACCTCCAATGCCACCACAACGAAGAACCACTCCTCCCTCTATCTCGTTCTGCCTTGCTTCCATTTTCCTTAACATTCCCGGAAACTTTTACACTCTTTCCCGCCTTTTGTCTTTCTCTTTCCTGGTTCAACTATTTTCACTTTCACTTTCCTTTCATGTTTAATTTCATAGTCACACACTCCCAAACACACGCACACACACATGCACACACACACACATGCAGAAAGACAGACAGACACACAGACATATATGTACTATATATATATATATATATATATATATATATATTGTAATGTTATTAAGACAGTGGCCAGCTGACAAAAAACACATTTACTTTACATAAAGAATATTTATTCATCAACAAAATCCCCATCCATGTGAATGTCCTTAACCGGACGCTTATCCATTTATCACGTGTACTGAAATTATATGCAATGAAAATTTTAGATCAGAATTCATCTAATAATTGTATCAGGTTACTCATTTAATGATATACCCTTGGGTATGCATTCAAACCTATATATACCAGCAACACTTAACTATTTCCCTGTTTTCGTATTTGAATAAATCTTAATTCTTCAGTTAATGATTGAATAAACACCTGGTGAGTTCTACAACTTTAAAATAGCCGTGGAAATTCTGCTGTTGCCTTGTTAACAAATTATTGGGATAACAGTAACAAGTATGAATGCAGCTCATTATTTAAATAAGAGGGTACAAATTAAAATATTCAAAGTTTTTCTATTTCACCTAAGCAGGTGTTGAATGCATGTGAGCATTATTGCTTTCTTTATGTTAAATTTCTTTCTTTCTTCTTATCATGTGCGCTTTTTTTCTCTCACTAAAACTAGACATTGTCTCTGACATATATTTTTCTCCCGTTTTCGTGTTGCAGTCGAAACGGAATGGTTCATTATTTTTTCGAGGCAATGGTAGGCGAAACGTACATGCTAAGTAACTAACTAACTAAGAGATGAAAAAAAAAAACGCATTTATAATATGATGTGCGTATAGTATTTCACTTGTAGCTCATTTGTTTGCCAAGATGAAGGTTTTTTATTTATTTATTAGTTTTTAACTCCATCTCTTTAGAAGGTTCTACTGGTGTACTTTTTCGACATAATAATTAGTTTTCTCCTTTATATTCCGTCATTCTATTCTTCTTGTCTAAATCTTTTTCTGGTCGCTTTTAATTTAAAATCTTTCGTTTTCTTTATATTATTCTAACCTGTGCTTTCCCACGCACTCTGCAAAAAAAAAAAAAGCAATGAAACGGACCTCCTTCTCCGCAACCAACCACTCGATTTAGTTTCTATTTTCAGACAGCTTCTTTATTTCTTTTTCTTCCCTAATTTCAATGTTTTCTTCTGTTCTTTATCCCTTTCTTTTGAAGCCTAAATTTTTCGATTCTGCTATTTCTCTCTCTCTCTTTCTCTCTCTCTCTCTCTCTCTCTCCCTCTCTCTCTCTCTCTATGAGGCTACGTGTTTCTTTTCCACATATCCCGCAATCAATGGTCATTCATTTGCCCATTGCTCGCTGGTCGTAAACAGAATTTTCCTGCCCGGTGTTGACACTTAAAGAAATCTTTTGAATATAAACGACTTTTAACAAAGTCATAGTCCCTTATGATTCTAAAACGAAAGCCAATCAGAAACCCAAACTGGGGTATAAATAAAACATAAATAATTCGATCAGTCCACTTAGAGAATTTTACAAGTATTTCTCTTCAAATGATATCAACGACTATACATGCACTTGACACTTTCTAAATCACTTATGCTTAAACCAACAGAAAACTGGACATCTCCAGTAAATAATTATTACCTCTGTCGAAATAGTTGTTAGATTAAACCTAATAATTGATGACACGGTTACATAATAATTGCTAAATTTAAACAATAGAATGTGTACGAAAATGTAAACATTATTATGCGACAGATGTAATATATAATATAACTTCTGTCACATTACAGTCATTAGAATTTTTAAAAATCATTTCATCTCAACCAAGGCAATAAAGTCACTAAGACGCAATGGGTTACTGAGTGTTACAGAATATGAGGAAAAACACACTATCAAGGAGAGAGGACAATAAAAGAACATGCATTAAGACAGAAGATAACAATTGACATTGCATTTTAAATTTTTCGAAGCTCAATGTTGACTCGAATCATAAAACCGGAAAAGAGTTCTACAAGCGAGAAGTGCGAGAGAAGAAACTGTTAGCATAGAACTTACGGTTGGCCATTCTAACTGTAAAATGATGAGACTTTGTCGCCGATCTAGTACTGCGCTCAAATTAATAAAGTTTAGATAACATAGAGGAAAATTAATCCAGAATAATTACGATGAAAGTATTTATAGAAAAGGCACAGGGAAGATACGTTACGGTGGTGGGGAATGTAGCTGAAGCCGAGATACCAGGTCAGGATCAATAATATTGCAGATTCTTCTTTTGATTTTAGCAAGAATATCTAAATTTATAGTAGGAGCACGAGACCAGATGTGGCAGCAATATTCAAAGCATGGACGAATTTAGTTTGTGAAACGCACATGGAAATGTCGCAACAAATATGTGACAGGAAATATATATATTATACTATAGTATCTCTTTCGCGTGATTGTTTATATATTTAGCATTAAAAAATGTGCGCGCATGTAGTAACTATTATGGGATAGACGGGAAAATAAATAACATGTAGTACCCAAGACAAGTTCAGATTTTTCCTATTTGAATTTTCTTATGAATCCTAATTCTTTATGTTAATGAATAAGTTCTTTGCGAGTTCCACGACGATAAAATACCCATAGAATTTCCCATATTGCATTGTTAAAATATTTGAGCGTAAAAAATTTAACAAAATATTGCAATGACAATCATAAGTAGGAATACAGGTGGGGCCACCTCAACTTAGCGTAATGGTTAGCCACTTGTCTCACAAGAACAATTAGGATTGAGTCGTGAATTTGATCTTCACTGGGTGCTCCATACTTTTGGCTTTGTGCCACATCCAAGCTACGCTTAGAAAATCACAATCAATATAAATGCAAGTCCTTGTATAATGCATGAGTATTTTACTTGCTTTTTCTCGCTAAAACAAAACAGCGTCACTGGTATGTCTTTTCCATCCTTCCTCGCGATGAAAACGGAATAGTCCATTATTTACCAAGTGCTGGCAGAGCGTAACGAACGTTCTAACTAACGAAATAAGGACTAAGATAAATTATAATATTCAGTTTTTTGTTTTATTTTCTATACGAAATGCGTTTGCAAATATCACTTCAATTATGGGAGAAGGTAAAATCAAACGTGTGTCTCAGAAGTACTGTTTAACAGAAACTCACCAACAATAAAATTTGTTTTCATCTTGGGGCACACGTGTTAAAATCCATTTGAATTACAAGGTCAGTTACTATAGCATATAAACCCCATACCGTTATCAATGTAAACGTACAATTGGCTATCTCTAGACTTCTAAGTTTTTGCTTAAAAATGGCCAATAATGGTTAGGAGAGAAGGGACATGTACACACAATTTTGGCAAGTTCTTTTAGAAGTTTCCAATCAACGTTAAATGACTTATTCGTTTGACACTAGCATAAATTCACAAGTTCCTTTTCCGTTGTATTTAATAAAATATGTTTACACAAAAGGATTTCTGTTTATATATATATATATATATATATATATATATATATATATATATATATATATATATATATATATATATACAAGTTTAAGGTAGGTTAGTACCAATGTCCAGACATTATATTTTTAAAAAGTGCTCAATACAGAGTAGAGCTTAATAACAATAATAATAATAATGATAATAATAATAATAAAAATAATAATAATAATAACAAAAACATGTTAACAACCACTACATAAATGCAATCATGTTTCGACACTCTATGAGTCTCTTCAGAGTTGAGCACCACTGCCTGAGGATTCATTTATGTAGCGGTTTATAACATGTTTTTGTTATAATTGTTAATATATATATATATTAAATAAATTGCATTCGTTTTTGTGCGGCCTCGTTGCCAACTAGACCGTTTCTAACGCCCTGCTTCGCAAAAAACACCAGGATGTATACAAAGGAATTCTAACTACAAAACTGACACATATTTCTCGTGAACAAAAAAGAATGAACTTTGGACAGTTTATCCATAACTTTGAGCACAATACTCAACAGTTTATCCGAAAATTGGAAAAATATAATAAGAAATTAAGCAGACAGACTTGGCTCTTTTTATTCAAACTTGCTTATATATATATATATATATATATATATATATATATATATATATATATATATATATATATATATATATATGAAGAAAGATAGTCTTAAAGTGTACTATATTTATGGGATAAAGTGCTCAATATCAGAGATAGAGCGTGTGTAAATATAAAAGTGAACATAGAAGTCAACACTTAGAGGCGACTGTCTGTTTCATGCTAGATGCAATCATTGGGCCACGAGTTACTTTTATATATATATATATATATATATATATATATATATATATATATATATATATATATACGAGTTCACTTTTATATATATATATATATATATATATATATATATAGCACTGCGTAGTATGTGGTTCACCATATCTAATATTTATTCGTATGTGCCGTGTGTCTTCAGGACGTGCGAGATTATGGCTTTCTGCAACTTCGTATCGATTGTGGCCCTAAGCATCGTTCTTTCTTTG
>OZ038506.1:90849992-90854992 GCA_964036315.1 Acanthosepion esculentum | reverse complement strand
GAGAAGGGGTCGCCAAAAGTATATAAAAAAAGTGTGGACCAAAAGAGATCAGCAAAACTGAAAGGAACATCAGAATTTAAGGGGAAACAGAAGAGAACCTGGTAACAACAGAGAAGGGGACAGACCACAGAAGAGAAGGGGACACCAAAGAAGTGAAAGGCAGACAACAGTTTGTTTTCTTCTAAATCTATTACCCCCTGTGTCGTTATTGGCAGGAATCCAGGGTATGACGATAAACTAGATCCGGCAGCTAGGCCTCTTATCAGGAAATTGGAGGTTTTGATGAGCCTGGAACCACCTTTTATTACTTTTCTTCCTGGGTTAACCTAAACCCGAGGTTATAACACCACTTAGGGTGCCAGTTATGGGCAAATAGTACTCCTCCACCAAAAAAACAAAACAACATTTTAATAGTAAAAATACCAGTAATATATTTTATCTGTATTTGAAGACATACAGCTGCGTTTAAATTATTTACATTTTTGCATTAAATAACACATAGATATGCTGCTAAATCAACCAACCAAATTAATGGCAGATATCAGACCGTGTACAACATTGTTGAAAATATTTATTTTATTACTGTTCCTTGCGTGTATATTTTCATGACCTCGCAGTCCTCACGCAAACTCTTGCAGCGAAATGACTCGATGACAACATTTGGTATTAGGTGTAAAACTGTCAAGTAATAGCTTTCTCCATTTCTCTTTAATTTAACTAGATAACAACTTGTGCTATTGAGCTTGAAAAATCAAATCAGTAACTCTCAGTCGAGTCGTTATTAGCGTAAGGTCGACGCGGGTACCATTGTTGAGTTTGGTTTTAACAGCGTCTTTTTTATGTGACAGGACGTAGACGATCATGTCTCTCCGCAATTTCCTGTCCTGAATAAATTTTGTCTTATTGTTATTTCTCCTAAACCTGAAGCAGTCGAAGGATTGTTGATGATGGTGATCACATTGTCACCTTCTACAAAACTTTACATTGCGTAGAAAGACGTCCGACTTGTCGCTACGTTAATTGCTGAACATGGACTCGCCCATCCTCAATGAGTAGAACGTCTGCTCATAGGAATGGTCGTCGCAGAGTTGGTCGCAGGGCGTCGAGTCTGAACCCTACGCAATGCCGGCCTGGACTACGGTATTCTCTATTGTTGTCTTATTAACTCGTGTCTCTCATGTGATTAAACCTGTTCTTCACTTAACATTTTGTGCCAGTGTTTTCCTTACAGTGTATAGCTGGCCACTCGTATTCGAGGGTACCTGTGTACTAGGGCGGCACTTGTATTGATTCAACACCCACAAAGCCCACCTGTGGTTTATACTGCAACCATGCTGACCTTAGTTACAGTTTCTGGGAAAAGAGCGTGTTATCTAGCGTGATCAACAATTTGAACAAGGCAAGCACACTCACGCCCTCGGCCACGATGACTTGTGACTTTGTGCTAGCACACCTATCCGTCTACCCAATTTTTTATTCACAAGGCTTGGGTCAACCCGTGGTATGGTTTTCAGGCACTTTCCAAAGATGACGCATACTGGGATTGACCCCTACAGTCCGATAACATCAAGAAGTCTCCTCCCTGACAAATCGACCATGGTGAGATTCGAACCCGGGTCTCATGGTCAGAAAGCGAACTCGGCCACGTGCTCACTGTTTCCTTACAGTATTACTGACGAGAACTTTATAACACTTTAGTAATATCATCATCGTTAATTCTGCAACTGTATTTTTGGACTATAAATTACTCAAAGATATTTCTTGGATCTTGTATGCAGTGTTGATGAATTTGGATGATAATGTTTACTTAGACGCCAAACATTACCAGTATTTTACCTAGCCTAACTCAATAATACTATAATATTAAATGTGAATCAGACAACAATAATAATAATAATAATAATAATAATAATAATAATAATAATAATAATAATAGCCAGATACGTCTCTCATGTCTCATGAACTTAATTACTTGTGGTTATTCATGAGCAGGAGACGTCGAGGAGCATCACCGTGTGAAAGATGAGGCAAATAAGGCGATTGGGAGACACGATACTTTGGAACAGTCGGAAAGGAAACTTGAGTTCCAATTCCATTTGAGTCCGTTATATTCGCTTACGCGCAAATATACATGGAAAAGGCATGAATCCAACTCTCGCCACTAGTTATGGGTCAATTAGTAAGACCTGTATTACTAAATCATTATTTTCTAACAGAATTTCTTACGATCTAAAAACTTTTTCTGGCTTTAAATAACCTGCAAAGTGTTGATAAGGAATGAATAAATGAATTACTTATTAGCTACAAAGATATGTCTTTTAGATTTATTTGCACTTTCTGGAATATAAATGTATAGAAACTACTCTGGCCAAAAAGTGAGGGAGCTTTTTATATATTGATTGTAATACAAAATTAATTCCACTTTATATACACATTATAAGTTCTTTTTTGTTTATTTAATTCTGATTAGGTATGGATACACCTTTTCTGTCCCCAGCTATGGGTTATTTAGTAAAACTTGTATCACTAAACCATTATTATCCAAATAATTATTACAATTTAAATATATTTTCTGACTTTAAATAACCTGTAAATCAAAATTCAGTCGGAGAGAGTCTAAATTCAAATCGGATGATCATTGGAAAGTAACTTTAAAATTTCTTTTATCAAACTTCTGGAGATTGTTAATTTTGATTATATCTCAGAATGTTTCTTTTTGTTAAGAAACCAAGAATCTTTACATTTTCTCTGAATCAACATCTGTGCTGTTTAGTCTTTGCACGGATCGCTTTGCGCATAAAATTTATTTCTCAATGTGTCATTCTTGAATATGCAAGAATTAATGGTAGAATCTATTCATTTTTGAAAGTGATAAGACGTAAAACAGAATGGTAGTTACCGACCAAATGCAGATCTTTTAAAATAGAATGTGGCCATTTATGTTACTGACGTAAGCGTTCGTATCTTCGAAAAAAAAAAAAAAACTCTTCGAAATTGTAATTTTTAGTTGCATCCAACTATTGACCTCTTTAAATTCTTTTGACATAACTCTTAATTCCAATGCAGAACCGTTTTTCTGCTTACGAAAAAAACAAAAAAAAACATCAGTATTTTACAAATCTTAAACAGGGTTCCGTTTATTTTAATTAATGCTTCTTTCTATCGTGTCAATTAAATAGCAAGGCCATTAAATTGAAAACAAGGTTTGGCTTATCAATCCAAACTTCTTTTTCTGAACTTTATGAAGAAAATTAGCCAGCATTGCTACCTATAATTTGTCGCGTTTATTCGGGTAGATAAAAAAAGTATACAGCGTACCTGCTGAGTGCTTGGGTTGATCGAGGTTTTTGTAACCTAGGGAAGGTTACTGAATAGAATAATCAAATGAAGGTTGGTAATGAACGATAATACTTAGGACAAGAACAACACATGATTCTCCAGCGACGTGTAGAAGTAGTAGTCAACAGCTAGAAGTGAATCAAGTGAATTCCACAATGAATCTCCAACTGAAGGATATATATTAACCGCCCCACGCGGTCAGATGTAGAACAAATCCGAATTTAATGTGGCGTATCCGAGCCCGCAGGCTCGGTCAAAAACAATTCACACAGACCCCGTATAAAACGAGGTCGAATAGCTGTTTCACGAGACGAGACTCTGCCCTTCCACATAGCCTCATCTGGAGATCCTCTCTGCCCGGAGGCAGAAAGTTTGACTAGCACAGCTGGAGAGGACTCTCCGACTGCAGGATATCTACCAACCGCCCCACGCGGTTAGATGAGGCACAGGGCCGAATTTAATATGGGGGATCCGAGCTCGTGTGCTCGGTCAAAAATTCCCTGTAGACCCCGTATAAAATGGGGTTAGGTAGCTGTTTCCCGAGACGAGACTCTGCCCTTTGACATAGCCTCGTCTGGGGATCCTCTCTGTGCAGAGGCAGAGTGTTTGACCAGCACAGCTGGAGACGAATCTCCAACTGTAGGATATCTACCAACCGCCCCGCGCGGTCAGATGTGGCACAAGGCCGAATTTAATGTGGGGTATCCGAGCCCGTAGGGTCGGCCAAAAATTCCCCGTAGACTTCGCGTTAAACGAGGTCGGGTAGTTGTTTCCCGAGACGAAACTCTGCCCTCGTCTGGGGAACCTTTCTGTCCGGAGGCAGAGAGTTTGACTAGCACAGCTGGAGAGGAATCTCCAACTGCAGACCAACATACAGTATTTACTATTGTAAATACCATTATCGTCCGTAGGTATGCTACAACAGAGATAGAGGTCAAATTTCAAATGTTGTTTCTATTAATCAGGCTTAGTAAATTCAATTCTGTACAGCCTTGAGTTAAATGCCTTCTTGACAAGTACTAAATAATAATTCGGAGGTATAATAGCGAAAGATGCCTTCCAAAAACTAAGTAAAATATAAGGAAACCGGAAATTTTCATAAGAAATAAGAAACGTGCCGAACTGCTATGCGATATAAATCTTCCTATATGGCAGTGAATGCTAGAAAATTTGCTCACAAATGAAGAGGAGACTTGAGACAACAGAGATACAGTTCTACAAAAAGATGCTGCGAATATTCTTGAAGAAACGTCTTAGCAACGAGAAGGTTTTATGAAAAATGAGAGAAAAGTAGTTGAGTTTAATTTAAACGTGTATTTGTCTTGGTTATCGTCTTTATTGAAGATATCATATACAGTCAACATTTCTATGCGATTTATATGAAAGATGCCCTGAATGTGGATAGGGGGTTGGAGAATAATTAGAGACGGAGAAGCGGGGAAGTAAAGGGGTTCAAAGATGGGAAACATTAAGGGGAACGACAAAGTTGTACTGAATAACTATAGATAGGGAAAGAAGAAGGAGAAAGAAAAAGGGAAAATGTAGAAACAAAAATCAGAGAGAAGAAAGAAAAAATGAATGTAATCAAAAGAAAGAAAGAAAGTTGGATTTAGAGAGAGAAAAAGGAAGAAAGAAAAGTCGAGGCGCGAAGAAAGAAAGAA
>OZ038506.1:90809992-90834992 GCA_964036315.1 Acanthosepion esculentum | reverse complement strand
GAGTGAATGACTGAGAGAGAGAGAGAGAGAGAGAGAGAGAGAGAACGAAAGATATTTTTATATGTGACTGTATATAATACCCACTATACAAATGTGCGCGTGCACGCAAACACACACGCTTAGACCAACACACACGCACACATACACAGACAATATGCATATACACACGCGAACACAGAGACAGAGAAACATTTTTATATATAGTTTTATATACAAAGAAAAAGTATATTTATATAATATTTACTGCCCGCTATATATTCACGCAAACGTATATACATGCATTTTGTCCGTCTCTCTCTCTCTCACACACACACACACCCTCCCTCTCCCGCTCTCGTTCTCTCTCTCAGACACACACCATCCCTCTCCCGCTCTCGTTCTCTCTCTCAGACACCCCCCCCCAAATATCTAGATAGATACAAATTTTTATTAAAGATGACTAACAAGGCATTGAAATTGATCTTTTCATTATATTTTTTCTTGCGTGCGCACGATTTATTTTCTGGGGCATAGAATGTCTAATAACTGTTAGTAATCATAATCCCATGTCCTCAATCTTCAACGAAGTCTATATATATATATATATATATATATATATATATATATATATATATATATATATATTATTTGGAATTCAGCCAATTCCGCTACTTTAGTTTCAATATTTCGGTATCTTCAGGTGATTTCGGTCATTTGAATTCCCTAACGCTTTATTTTTTTAAAAAAATTAAAAAAATTTATGAACGCTATATATATACATATATAAAATGAATAAACGCACGACGTGAGGTGTGGTAGAAGATGAGGAGAAGGGAGAGGAGGAAGAGGAGGAGGAGAGGAAAAATCAAGTGTATAGAAAATATATCGGTGAGGAATTAAATGATATATACATACTTTATTTTTTATTCCACTTCAAATGAACCCAAAAGAAACTTTTTAGTATGAATACAACGGGACATAATTTCCTATATATATATATATATATATATATATATATATATATATATATATATTATTTATGTACTACGTATGTATGCATGTATGTATATGTCAAAATCTGTATATGAAGCAAGAAATGAATTATTTTTTATTAATTCATAAATATTTACACACCCGTGCACACGAGCACACCAGCCATACACGCAGGCCCACAATGACAACACACATACGCGCACACACATAAAAATAGGCTAGAATGAGCGTGCCAATGTGTGGCGTAATTTCTTTCTTTTTTTTTTTTTTTCGTAGGGTCGAGTGTCAGCATTATTGAAAATTGACGGTGAGAATCACTTTTGTTCCTCACGTCTTGAGGATGCTGTAAACAAACATTGAAATTTAAACAAAGTCACCTTCGACTCTTTGGCGAGGTAGCGTCCTTAGTTAGAGTCTGCGCAAGTCAGAGGAACAGAGAAGAGAAAAATGGAAGGGGAGAAATAATCAATGAATGCTTACACTGTGTGCATTAGTGTCTATGTCTGTGTGTTCGATCCACACACACAGACAAAGATACACTCACTCACTCACTCTCACACACGCTCATATAGATATATATATATATATATATATATATATATATATATATATATATATATATATATATATATATATATAAATATATATATAAATATATATATATATATATATATGCATATATATATATATATATATATATATATATATATATATATTTATTTATTTATTTATTTAGATAGATAGATAGATATGCATAAATCTCTCTTTTATACATGTTTCATTAAAGACGACAGACAACGTATTGCGATTAAGCTTTTTTTATTTCATTTTTCTTGTGTTCGTAAAAGTGTTTTCTTTTCTGGACACAAACTGTGTAAATATCTGTCCAAAAGTTCTGCATAACCGAGCGCTTTCGGCTATTCGTTTAGCCATTATCAAGAACGATTTTTATTTTTTTAATTTTTAAATCAATGCGTGTGGTTTTTTTGCACAGCTTTTACACACTTAGTGTCCAGAAAAAATGCCAATACCTCGTCAGTCGTCTTTAACCAAACTTATATATATATATATATATATATATATATATATATAGAACACACACACACACACACACACACACACACACACACACACACACACACACACACATATATATATATATATATATTATATATATATGTGTTAAAATATAGTTTTAAGGTATGCATTCTTTATAGTTTAAAAGTGATTAGTATCCAGGATTGAGGATAAGTAATTATAAGAAAATGTGGACACTAATATAAACATTGAGTGGCAACAGTCTGTCTCATGCTTGAACGCAAACTTCCGAGATTAGCGTGACGATTACATTCAACTATTATTTCTGAAACCTCCTGACGCGTGGACTTAACAATTAGAAAATAGTTCTAGTGGTGAATGTAATATCAATTCGCTAAGTGACAAATTTTATATTCGTATGACTATATATATATATATATATATATATATATATATATATATATATATATATATATATGTCAGGTATATTTAGGCAGGAAGTATTCATCCAAACAAGTTTGATTAAAAAGACCCGACAAATTCTTCATTATGTTTTTCTAACTGTATTTCCAATTTTCGAATGAGGTGTTGTGTATTGGGATCAAAACTGCGGATAAACTGTCCGAAGTTGCGCCTGTTTTTTTATTAAAGTACCTTTGACCATCTCAGTCATTTAAAAAAAAACAAAAAAAACAAAACAATATGGTGTCTGTGTGTAAGCTAAAATTCCCCAGTCTACATCCTGATTTTCTTTGAAATAGTCTACGGTAACGATAACCCTTATGGGAGAGGAGGCCACAAAAAATACTAGACAGCCTATCCCCAAATTCGAGTTTAGTGCCCAACGTCTGATTGAAACATTGGAAAAATACAATAAATCCACAAACAGACAAAACTTGTTTCTTTCTTTCTTTCTTTTTTTTTGATTGTTCATCTATTTATTTACCAAGGTCGTTTTATTTATTCATATAAAAATAATAATAAAATATCTGTCTCTATTTCTGAGAGGAGGTATTGTAACTATTTACACTATTTACATTGTTCGAGCTGTTGTCCTCATCTTTGTTGTCATATTCACGACGTTTCGGCCGTTGTACGCTCTGGGATTCTTCAGCTTATTGGAATTTCGACTCGAACCCTTTATTTCGTTCACCGGGGTAGATTGTTCTGAATATGATAACAAATATGGGGACTGCAGTCCGAACAATGTATATATGTAAATACTAAAACAATCTAGACAAATAAGCTCCGCCTCTAATAGGTTTAAAACTTTAGTATAAAACTCGGCGCTTGATAAAAATCCTTGTGCCAGACTATGCTGGTTTTAATCAATACCTGCTTATTGAACCGCTTAGCTCTAGGTATTAATTTTTTTTTTTACCATTTTGCTAGCGATCATCTGACGGTGGTGATGGAAATTAATTTCACATTGTATTGAGCGATGGTATTGATTTTATAACCAATAATTATTTGAAGCCAACATCAATGTAGGTCACGAGCTTGTGTACTGCATATCCACGCGGCTAAAATAGGCAAGAGGAGTAGAGGAAGGCAAGAGATAGAGAGAGGGGGGTTTGCATGTGATGGAGATATAAAGAGAGGATGGTGTATAGTAGAAGAGAGAGAGAGCGAGAGAGAGAGAGAGAGAGGGGAGAGAGAGAAAGAGAGCTGAAATAACTCGCTTCCTCGTTCCTATTTATGGCCGCCCTCGACTTAGCTTCAAGTGTATTAAGAAATATCTACGCCAATTAAGTCTGTTCAACAAGTATAGAGCTTTAGTCTCTGGCCTTCCCTCACTGCATTTAATATATAATTAAATAGAAAAGAGAAAGGGCAGAGAGTGTATACATGACGGATCAGTTAACTATTATTATTATTGCTTTTTCTTCGGTATAGACCCTTCTGGGGTCATTACTCGAGACCTGTCGTAAAGAAAGACATTAAACAATTGTATTCTGTTTTCACAAATTCTGAAGTTAAGTGATATTTAACATCTATAGTGTTTATATATTTCTATATAGAGTAGACGAACAGTTTGGCAGAGTGGGATCTTTTAAATCGCTTATAAACAGGGGTTATCAGGGATTCTCTTAATGTTCGTTGTACCTTTTCTATCGTGCCTAGTGCTCCAGTTATAGATATTGCAGTAGTTTTACGGAGCCACATTTTTTTTTCTCAATTTTCCTTTCAAGATACTTATATTTACTTATTTTGTTATATTCTTTCTGGTGACACTGCCATATCTACCAGAGAAAAGTTTTTGTTTGTAGTCCTTAATTTTCCACAAATCATTTATGTAAAAAAATAAACTAAGATCACTCACATAGATAAAGCTCTTCATAATGTGTGAGGTGTGCTTGTAAGTACAATTTTTGTATTTCTTTAAGGTATGGGCTACCAGTAATAATAATAATAATAATAATAATAATAATAATAATAATAATAATAATAATAATAATAATAATTTGGAGCCTTAGGATTGGTTGGAAAAGATTCCTGTAGACTAATTGAAGGGATCCCTGGAAGTCCATGCCTCAAAGAGATACAAAAAATTATTCTGACAAGTACAGCCCACACTTTACGAAGGGCTTTATATATGTAATTTTTTTTTTCAGTGGAAAGTGTCATGATACCATTTCTAACTTTAGGTCCCTGGGCGGGACCCGGAAAGAAATGTGTGAGCGGCAGATGTCAAAGGAAAAAAAAAAAAAAAAATTATTATTATTATTTAAATAACCTGTATTGTGTACAAAATTTTATCATGGCTTTCAAAATGGACTTTTTACATGTACATATACAAATATATTACAAGAAAGAGGAAAAACAAAGATAAGCAAAAAGAAAAGAAAGCACAAAACTTGCTCACGGTAAAGTGGTGAATCGAAAAATATAACAAAAAAGAAACAACAAAAAATGTTAAAAAAACCAAAACAAAATTGTGCGAGGAGAGACAACCGACTTGTCTTTTTTGTAGTTCGTTTCTTTTTTTTAAATATTTTTTGGTTCTCCAATTTACGGAGAGTAATAATTTTTTTAAATTTTTGTTTATTCTTACATTTCTCTCTCCCCTTTGTTTATATATATATATATATATATATATATATATAACATATATATATATATATATATATATATATATATATATAAAATAAGTATATATATTAATATATATAACATATATATATATTTGTATATATCTGTATATATTAATACACACACAGACACACACACACATATATATACTTACTTTTTATTTACACACTAACACACACATGAGAGTGCGTTCACACATATATTTCTCTCTCTATCTCTATCTATCTATTTATGTCCACATATATATATATATATATATATATATATATACACACACACACATATATATATATATATATATATATATATATATATATATATATATATATATATATGTATGTATGTATACATGCAAGTTTCATTAAAAACGACTGACACGGTTCTGTAGTGATTTTTTTAATATAATTTTTCATGTGTTTGTATAATTCTTTTCTTTTCAGGACATGAATTATATAAAAATTATCCTAATGTTTTATATTTACAAGCTCTTTCGGATATATTTTTAGCTCAAATACACAACACACACACACACACACACAACACACACACACACACACACACACACACACACACACACACACAACACACACACACACACACACACACATACATATATATACATACATATATACAAGCTTGGTTAAAGACTAATCAAATTTCCTTGTTATGATATTTTAATTTAATTTTCTATACTTCGAATCGTATTCCTTTCTTTCTTTAGGCTCCATTGAAATGAAGTGATGTTTATGTTGAGATAATTTCCACAGTTCTTACAAACTCTACATAAAGAATACTGTACTTAATAAATGTCCGTTTTTAAAGTCACAATTATTCTAAGTATAAAATAATTTTTAAGGCGCCATAACTTTACAATTTCCTATTTATTTATTTTGCAATACTCTTTAACATATATATTTTTAGCTATCATATCTGTGAGAAGACTTTTTAAAATAATAATATTGTTTTTTGGTATTACTATGATACATTTACATTTACCAGATGTTTAGTGGATGTTCTTTGGTATCGAGTGGTAGCAAGACTACAGATTACCAGCACCTTCCTTAGTATCCTCGCTGACCAGACACCAGCACTTCCATGGTTTGTACAGTATCAAATGTTTCTAAAATCTTTAATAATTATTATTTTCATCGTCTTTTTCCCAAACTGATCATATATTGTAATTTAACGATCAGGAACGGGCAATAATTAATTACTATACGTCCTGTCATTTTGTTTCACTTCTCTCCATCGATAACTTTTTTCCAGAAATCTAAGTGTCCTATGAAATTCAACTTACAGTCCCAATTCTGCATAGCCATTTTTTAATTTTACCCGTGACTGTTCCAAGAGCCCCCACATCAACAAGAATAACTTTCTTAAGTCCCCTGCTATCTTACGTTTCAAACCTTGATACCTTTTCTCTTTCTTAACTACTGTTGCGTCTCCTGGTACCACTATAGCGATAATCCAAAATTAATAACAAGCATTATTCTTGTTAATATTATTATTTCTCACAGTTCTATAAGTATAGTCAAAATACAAGATTCTGAAAATCCATTTCTTTTGATTAGGAATCTGAGATAATATGTAATGTCCAAGTTATTTACCATTTATCGTTTGTAACTCATATTAATACGACTAACATTTATTCTGTTAGAGTTAAACCTCGTTCGATACTGCTAATTCTACTGCTGATCTACACTCTCTCGCCCTTTTTACTCCTTCACTGCTTTTATTAAGTATAAAGACAGTGTTGTTAACAGAGTAGTTGCAGACTATATAGTGGGAGTATTAAATTTACGTAAAACGTTTTCAACAGAAAACTGTGACGTAGAACGTTCACTTTATCTGCTTCGGAAAGCTATTGATTTTTGATTTTTTCTGTACATCTCGAGTTTCTCTGGTTCCCTTTCTTTCTACGCTAGACAAACGCTAATCTCGTTTTAGTCTCGCGTGAGCAAATTTAAGTTATTGTCTTTTTATTCCCGAATCAAATATTTAAAAATGAATTACACTACATTTAATTTCCAGTGATTAATTATAACATTTTATTATTTTCCTAAAAAATAATTTAATTGAAATTAATTAGGTTTTCACGGGAGAGGCGAGTTTGCAATGGCTTTTACGCCAGCATTCTCGGATGTTCCCGGCAATTTCGTGTTTTCTTTTGTAAAATCTAAGATAAGAGAGAAATACAGAAATAATCTATTCACAGCTACCTGGAATATTTAAACACTTACAAATATCAGTTATTTTTTTTTATTTGTATTACAAGTGATTTTATTGATTTTTTTAAAAAAAGTCATTGATTTATTTTTATATGACTTATCAACCTTTTGTAAGTTATTTAAAGCAAAAATATATTTTTAGATTGGAAGAATTTTTTAGTGATAATAATAATTTTTACTGATACAAGTTCTACTAATTAACTGCGAGGAGAATAGATGAATTCATACCTTACTCAAGGGTACTTGCGAGTAGAATATAACGAATCCAACTGGAATTGAAACTCGGCTGTCCGATTTACAAATTCGAGCCGTTATCCATTACCCCACCTTGCACATCCCTTCCAGCGCTTGCTATTCCCAAGCGTTGATCCATCTATGTACTGACTAGTCTCGACGTTGCTTAACTTCGCTGATCGTACAGGAACCGGTGTTTTAACATGATAAGGCCGTTAGTCCCAGAAATTGTTATATACGACATATACGTGCAGTGTCCCTTCAGTACGGGAGATATTATGGCTCTCCACAACTTCCTATCGTTTGTAACTTATTTCTGTAATTGATTTACCCGATCTTGATAAATAAAATAAAATCTATTAAAACGTTCTCTGCTATTTTAGGCATTCGAACACTTAAATAGTGCAATTTATACTTTTATTGGAGATTCTTTCTTTCTTTAGTTACAAATGTCATGTACCTTTAACACGTAAACGTTCATGGGTCTCCAGATATTCCCTTATTGTCATGACTTCTTGGGAAAGATAGTGGAGTGGTTTCACTTTATCCTTCTCTACGCTTTTGCATTCGTAGTACTTCTAAACCGGCTGCCATCGATGGCTAGGGAGTCTAGTTCAGCTACAAGTAGGGGAATATATTTATTCTTGCCTTTTCCGAGAGCGGTAGTGCGGATGTGTAAGGAACAAACTAAGCCGGAATTTGAGCTCGGCCGCTGATACCATTTTGTTGAAGTTGCCGTTAGTAATTGTTATATAAAGCTACTATTTCTGTTATGTGCCGTTTTCCTTTTTCGTTTGCGATCATGCCTCTTCACGACTTCCTATCCTTAGTAAGGTTTATATTTTTACCAATCCCTGTTCTGCCATCCATTTACACAATGGTTTATTTCGGGAAAGAAAATGAAATTTATTAAACTCTAAAGATGGATAATCATTATGTGCTCGATATTCCCTTTGGTTTTGCCGTCGCTAACCATTCTGCTGGAAATGAAAGCGTGGAATCGACGCGCATGCGCAGTAATCATATTAACAAGATATTCCACATTTTCCCGCCATTGTCTGTATTCATTTGAACAATTTTTATCTTATTTATATTAACATTTTTATACGTTTATCCAAAATCGTTTACTGTTCCGAGCGATCCACCATTTTTTGAAATATCTTATTTTATTTAGAAGAAAAAAAATAAAATAAATAAAGCTACCCCTACCAATAAAAAAAGAAAAGAAAAAAAATCTAGGAAATATTTCATTGTCAATTTTGTTTATAAAATCTAATTTTCAAGAAGACATTATCTGTCTTTCCCAATTTAATATATATTATTATTATTTTTTAATTGAAAATGAGACAAATTTGTTTTCTATATTTCTCAAAGTCGTTTACTCACATTATAGACTACGCTGTAAAATAAAAAAAAAAATATGTAAATTTAAACGATTTTTTCCCCTCCGGCGACGGACATTGTGTAAATAAAGAAATTCAATGAAATAAAAAGTAATTACATTTTTCATTTCATGATTATATTTTAGCTGTTGGAGTTGACAAGAAATCTAGAAGCACAAATTTGATAAAACTATTACAGCCATCGGTTATATACTATCTTTACTACGTTTTCTTAATGCATTGCTCACGCCAGTTTTCATTGGAGGTTGAGTGACAAAAAGTTTCAACGATCGACCAGCTCGTTTCTTAGTTGATTTCCGGTAATGCTGTCGTCTGGATGGCTCCTAATTTAGGAGTGTTTCCAGTGCTCCTCTTAACGACTGGTACGACTGTAACCTTCATCTCGTTCAGTGATCTCGAAAGTGGGCCTTACGGCTCTCCACCTGGGGGCGGTGTAAAGATCCAGGAGGCCGTGCGGATAAATTGGAAAGCTAGAGGGTGACAGTGGCACACCTGAACTCTAACATATAGTCTACACCCATTATATCTGAAGTGTATATTGCCTTCACTTTACAGTGTATCCCATTTATAAATCGTCCTGGGTATGACGATAAACTTCATCCGGCAACAAGTCGTCTGATCAGGAGGTTTTGAGGAACGTGGAACCACTTCTTAATTGCTGCTGTTACAAGGTCCACTCTAACCCGGGGTGGTAGCACCTGTTAGGGCCCACATCTAGGGCAAATAGTTAAGCCCCACAAATTGGGGTGAAAACACTATGAAAGTATAAAAATAGATTTTTTAGTAAATATACCAGCAATATATTTAAAAAAATAAACATCAATCAGTTATGTGCCATGATACACGCTTAGGCGATCATGTATCTTTCGATACGAGGCAGATTTTTTACCGCAATAGGTTGCCATTTCTTTCTGCAGTAGACCAATTGCCATCCACGGCTATAGAACCCGGTGTGCCCTGCTATTTACCCATAGCTAGGGGGGGAGAAGAAGAGGATTCATACCTTTCTCAAAGGTATTAGCACGTAAGTGAATGTAATGGATTCGACTGGAATTCGAAATCGGCTCTCGACAAAAACCCTCTTTATAAAAATACGTCAATGAAACCTGGTCTGCAAACTAATTTTTTTACAAAGAATACATATTTTATTCATATAAACCTATCCTAAAAAAAAGTTGTCGGCATTAAATGACCCATTTAGGTGTTGATATGCCGTAAAAAGTATAAACCAAACCATTTATAGAACAATTATCATGAGAAATACTAAGATTTTCATTTGATATGCAATACTAGCAACAAGAAACCCCCAAAAGTTTGGGAACAACTCTATTACAGCTTCTTCAGCTCCTTGTTAAGGTTGACATCAATTTTCCAGATGTCCTGAACCTTTCCCAGTATCACTTAAGACCCAACTTCATATATTTGGTATTTGGTCGGCATTTGCGAAGTAGATTCCAAACTTTTCAGCACCCTCTCATATGTTGTACTTTATGAAAAGATTGAAAAAGTCACTTTCGGTTCTGCTTTTGATGTATTACTAGATTTTCACTTTGACTTCTTGGTTTCTTCATAAAAGAGTCATTGCCCGGGAAGATTTTTTAAAATACTTTATAACTAAGAAAATACTTTTAATAATTAGGACGTTGAGAACAGCCGGGAAGAAAGACCGAAGAAGACGGAATCTCTGCAAAATTCAATAATTTTTGCTGCAATTAATGGATCTAAAAACAACCCGGTTACAGAAAGAACAAAAACTCCAAAGGACATCTAACCGAGATTTCAGTGAGTAAAAGAATTTTAATAATTATTATTACAATGTACCGATTTATTCATACTTGAGTATTTACGTCTCTAAGAAGACAAAATCGGAACATCATAGTGACATATTTGTTAGCGGAATACCATTAATGTTATCAAACTTGGAAAATAATAAATAATAATAATACATTTCCTCTTCACTCTGACTCCATTTAAGGAGTCTTTTTTTATTAATATATATTAAAGAAATCGAAAATTACTTCATGTCTACTAATGGCTAATTAAGAAGCCCTTTCCCTTAGTTTTCTTAATAAGAAATTAGAATAAGCAGGGAAGAATCCTTGGCCTGTCTGCACTCTTCTCCGTCAGCCAGAGTGGCATGAGAGTGATGATAATTTATTAACAAGAAAAGAAAAACGGCTGGTTAAATTTAACACCTCGAAAACCAAACTAGTTACGGGCCATCATCGCCGATCGAACCCTGAACTGCCACCAGTCACGATGAACAGATATCCTCTTGAGGAGGCACTGTATCTTGAGAGAATATTAGGCCCCAAACTCACACCTGACCTCAAGTTAGACTCGTAAATATGGTCCATCGCTAAAGATGCAGGTAAGATGGTCGGTTCACTGTACCGCTCTAGTAGGTACCTGATCCCACAATCTATCCTCTACCTTTAAAGGAGTTAGATCAGGCCGATAAGGCCGGTAATGCAATACTGCTGTCATATTTGGGTGGAAGATGAAGCCCAAAAGGACGAAATGCGCCACAAGAAAACCTTTTCCATTTTGTCATAGATTTTATATATATATATATATATATATATATATATATATATATATATATATATATAAAAGTGAACATAGAAGTCAACACTTAGAGGCGACAGTCTGTTTCATGCTAGATGCAATCGTCAGGCAACTGTCGCCTCTAAGTGTTGACTTCTATGTTTCCTTTTATATTTACACACGCTCTATCTCTGATATTGAGCACTTTATCCCATAAATATAGCACACTTTAAGACTATATTTCTTTATATATATATACATATTATATATATATGAAGAAAGATAAAAGGAAAACTTGTTTTAGTCGACACGTTTCGTCCTATGAGGGTCTTTAACACGACATCATTTCTCATAATAGTAGCTATTTTCTAAACTAAGCTTAGTCTGGCATAAGGCCGAAAATATGTGCACGCAGTGAGGAACTAACTCATTGATTTGTAGTAATAGTTTTCTAGCCATTACCCAACGCTGAAGTTACATCCTGTTTCTGTTTTATGGCTGCCACAGCTACACTACCTTTTTGCCTATTGAGTCATCACATATTTCCAAGTGCTGTTTCTTTTCAATTGTCCCTTTTAACCAGGTTTCCTTTATTGGAAAGTGAAAGTTTCGAGATTCTGTTAACAAATAAAAGCTGTAGCCATTTAGATGAAATCAGCTAGTGTTGGGTTCTTTTTTTTTTTTTTTTTTTTTTTTTTTTTATCTATACACATTAAATATCCTCAATTTCGAACAAATATTCCCTAACCCAAGACCTTTTTCACCATCAGTACTTTATTCGTCCATCCAATCTTTATTCTATCTTTCGTTCCGTCTGCATTTCTTCTCAACTCCTCGAATCTATCAATGTCCCCGTTTTACTAAAACAAACTCTCGGCTTTGACAATCGATAATATTTTCCTATCGATTACAATGTCAGCACTTGATTAATGGTTATGAGTAGTTATAATAGCAATTAAGAAATTGTACTTTGGAGGGCGGGAAGTGAAGCCGCGGAGCAAACAGGAAACTGTTTAAATATTTATTAGATGACGTCATTTGATCGAATATGAAGAAGACGCCCAAAGAAGAAGTAAAGGAAGATTTTCTCTTTCCTTTGCCTCGTGTGTCATTGCTGCTATCTTTAGCTTATCCTCATAAGTTGTTGTTGATGTCATCATTAGGATGAGCCATCATATCAGCTTCACTCCTGTCGTTTGTATCTTCATGTCACATGACACCCTTTTTTCATTCTTTTTCGTAAAGATTAAATTCTTGTCGGTCCCGTACGGGGAATTTGATGCAACGTGACAGTCTTAAGGATAGGGGGGGGGTCTTTTTGTCATTCTTTCTTTCGTGTTTCCTTTCTTTCGATCTTTCCTTCTTTCGTTCTTTCTTTCTTTCTAATTTTTTATTTCCAACTTTTTAATTTTTTGTCTTTATTACTTTTTCTTTCTTTCTCAATCAGTTTCTTATTTCTTTCGTTCTTTCTTTCTTTCTTTCTTTCTTTCTTTCTTTCTTTCTTTCTCAATCAGTTTCTTCTTTCTTTCTTTCTTTCTCAATCTTTCTCAATCTTTCTTTCTATGGTACTTTTTTGTTTTTCCTCCCTTCCTTACTTCCTTATACATTTAATCAACTAAACTACTTATCGTAAACGTAATTCTTTTTGTCCGGATTTAAAAAAATATTCATATAACTTTCTTTCATTCTTTCTTTCTTTCATTCTTTCTTTCTTTCTTTCTTTCTTTCTTTCTTTCTTTCTTTCTTTCTTTCTTTAGAATCTTCTGTTTTCTTTCTTTCTTTACCATTTTTTTCTTTCTTACTAAATTTACAATCCTTCATTCTTGACATCGTTTGATATCATTTCCATTTTTATAAACTATTTAAACGTTCGCTTGCAAATTTATTTCTATGATAAATAATTTCTACTATTTTTCTTCATAATTCATTGACTTCCTATTTTTCTTATTTTGTTTCATGCCAACACACACACACACACACACACACACACACACACACACACACACACACACACACACACACACACACACACACACACACACACAGAGAAGCGTGCACATACATGCATACATTCATACACACACACATATATATATTTATATTTAAAGTAGTTATTATAGTGGACACTTCGTATTTTAAATAGACGTCCCATTTTGATTTATTAAACAGTCTATCGGCCAGCGCCTAAGATTCGTCGAAAGCGCAAGCCGATAGATGTAATAGATACTGTTTAATGAATTAAAATAAGGTGTCTACTTAAAATACGAAGTGACCACCATAATAACAACTTTTGTATATATATATATATATATATATATGACACCTATAGGTAATTTGGGATCATTCAGCTGTTAATCCCCTATGTTTTCAATCAATAATACTTGCACTTTTACACTTTATCATTCTCTAATCCTCTATTTAATCTACGACTAATCATTCACTATAACACAATAATCTCGTCTTTCCCCAATCGACAGAAATTAATCACTTTTAACCGACATAACGATTCTTTATATATATATATATATGTATGTATATCTACTGGTCGATTAATTTTCCTCTTTCTTTTTATTTATGGTAGTAAATTTTATTCCAACGCGGAATTCAGTAATGGGTAATCTTGTGTTATATAAGTTTTATGATGGGACGTGAAGAGGATCTGGAATTGTAGTAAGATGACTGCGATCTCTAATGTTATCTTAAAGGTTTCCCCCGTGTCTCCATCAAAACAACCCGAACATCGACCCCAGAACTGATAATAATAATAAAAAAAAAAAAGAAAAGAAAACGGTTAAATCACGGCACTTAAAAGTTGAACTCAAATAATAAAATGAAACACCTCTCCATATATATATATATATATATATATATATATGGTCATCTTCTCTTGCTAGTCCCCAACCTCTGGTGGCGGCGGCGGCGGAGACAACTGTGAATGAGTGAGCTTGACGAGGTCAATCGCATGAATCTGACTTTGGTGGACAACTCTGAGAATCCCACAAACTTGGCCAGAAGCGCCCCCCTCGGGGCCCCGAGGGGATTGAGACATGCAAACTATATATAAAATATATTTGGCTGTTCCTTGTCATCACACACACACACACACACACACACACACACACACACACACACACACACACACACACACACATATATATATATATTTAGTGTATTGGGGCAGCAGATCATTATTTAGAAATATATTATTAAATATAACAGACAATGAATGTCTATTATGTTTGATCAGGAGCCGTTCTAAACTTCGTATGGTTGCTTTAATTTCGGGTGAAAATAAAGACAGAAATTGCTTAAAAAAGATTTCAGGAGCGATTAATAAAAAAATATCCAAATGTTATACAATTTTTATTTTTATTTTCACCCGAAATTAAAGCAAACATTCGAACTTTAGAACGGCTTATAATCAGACTCATTGTCTGTTATATTTAATAATATGTGTTTAAATATATATATATATATATATATATATATATATATATATATATATATATAGTGTAACCCGGATATAAGGGAGTTGTCGGGGCCGGAGAAGAAGTCTCTTATATCCGGGTTTGGTATATTATATATACATTAACACAGGCCAGAAAAACCTCTCTTATATCCGGGTTTCTCTTATATCCAGGTCTCTTATATCCGGGTTACACTGTGTATATATATATATATATATATATATATATATCAATGACAACAATGATATTAAGTCACTTTCATTTAATATTCTGAAAAATTAAGTTACCTAGCGTCCACCATAGTTTATTTTTTTTATTTTTCTCCACGTTAATTCTGTGCATAAATACAGGTTATCAAATAAAATTTCTACACTTGCTTTTTTGAATTTTCTAGAGGAGCAAAACGTGTTGGTACCCCTTGTCTATTCTCTTATATTATTTATATAGATATATTTTATTTATATCTAGATTTTTTTTTACGCGTATATACATATGTATATTTCGTTTTTTTATTTTTCAGGTATTTTTTATCTATACAAATTTGTTTGTAAAAAAAAAAAAAAGGAAACGAAATACAATGACATGCATTCTGTTCGTGCGATGATCCTCCCTATAGCGAAAGAGACTAATACCGATTAAAAATATTAAACAGTTTCTCAAGGTCATCTGTTGGAAGCACTTAAAATTTGATTTCAAAATGGATAAATATCAAAAGGATGAAAAGAAATAAAATCATATAGTAAATTAATGAGAGAGATGTTAATAATTTAGAAATTCATTCACTCCGAACCTAAGAAAAATTTACAATTTTATAAAATTTATTAAACATCTATAAGAATTTTTTATTAAAATATTAATAAAACTAAATTAATTATTTCATAAGTATTACGTTCTTTAATCTTTTAAACCTGGTTCTTTATTAAATAGAAAAATCTCAATTTAAAATGTTATTCTATGTAATGATTATAGACTCATTTCCCCGACATATTCTAAAATTTCAAGGGAGGCAATTCAATTTGACTTGGTGTTGATTCTCTGCACTTTGACCTTTGTCCAAAGGGGAGTAAGTAGCTAATGCAATAATTATCTCTTCGGGATTTGCTTAAGACTAAAATATGAAAATATTAATTAAACCGATGAAAAAATTATTAATTTAACTAATTTTTATATCAAGTTATCGGATTTTGTTGTTTGTATAAATTATTTTTTAAAGAATTTTTTTTTTCTAAATGTATGTCGGATAATAAAAAAATGTGCGTGTATTTTATTTAGACAGATAACAAATGCCTCTTGTTTCTTGGAAAATGTTAACATATATTTAAAATTTGAATTATTTAAATGTGTTCAAAATGTATTCATGGTTTAATTTTCCTCACAAATTACTGCTACATAAGTTTAGTTGGTTGATTTTGTTTAGCGGCATATCAACCTGTATGGATTATTTAAAACCCGAAATCTAAATGCTTGGTACGCAGTTTTATTTTATTTTGGAGATAATAATGGTTTTAATAATACAAGTCTCACTAATTAACCCATAGCTGGGGGTAAAAGAGATGGATTCATACCTTTCCCAAGAGTATTTGCGCGTAAGTGAATATAAAGAACCCGACTGGAATTCGGCTTTCCGATTTTCAATTCCGAGACGATATTCATTACACCACAAGTACAGCCATTCTTACAGCAACTGGCATTCCCAAACAGTCACCCATCTTGATACTCAGCTGGCTCGACGTTGCTTAACTCCGGTTTTCGTACGAGAACCGGTGTTTTAATGTGATGTGGCCATAAACTTTTTCGTAAGAGATCAAGTGACAGTAGGTCTCCTCAATACACTGCCATTGTCCGTAGTATTCACTAACTTTGTCTTTTGGATGGTCCCAACTCTTCCTCTAATTTTCGGTTTTCAAATCTTTGTCCTTCGGTTCAATTCCTAGTGCTCTGATAACGAATGGTATGACCGTCATCGTCATATTCCAGTGCCACTGTATTCTCAAGTCCCGGATAAGGTCGAATTATTTATCTGTTTTTTTTTTCGCTTTCTTTCGGACTAATTTTCTCGGAATGCTTTTTTTTTCTCTCAAAGGTTCAAAGAAAATTACACGTTTTATTCACTCATAATAAGTTGCAGAGAGACATGATTGCTTGCGTCCTAAAAAAATCATAGTACATGGAAGAAGAATATTGCATATTAGAATAGCCAATCGAGAAAATAAACTTAATGAAGCACAGAATAAAACGAGAACTTAGAATGTCTAGGAAGAGCTAATCACCGCCCTTGGTAAGGTCTATGCGACACTGGCTATATAAGCACCAAATTCAACAACCAGTTTTTTAAATTTTTCTACAATTTTTTTTTCAGACGGCATCAAACAAAACTGTGTCATTCACCATTAGACAGTGACATCAGTTTACGGAAGGCCGGAACGACCAACCTTAAAACAATTGCTACTATCATCAGAACTTATCCGTGAGCTGAAAAGAGGATTTCCTTAACAAGGACTGTTGACAAGATACCCAGACGCTTTTTCTTCTAAGCTAAGTACACAGACGCACACTGTCTCCAAACACTTTTTTCTTAACTTCTCTTCCCTATTTATATATTAAATATCTTTAGATAGTAAAGGTTGTTTTGTTTCTTTCTCTTCAAAAACTGTAGAACCATTTAATTTGAGCGCACGCGACTTTGTACAAATCCTCCTCCTTAAACGTGGCATTGTATCCAGGCGTTTTATCATACTAGAAGTGGCGGGTTCAAATGCAGATCAAGTGACAACAAATCTCCTGAATATTTCAGTACCTTTCTTAGAAATGTAGCTTTTTTGTGCCTTTGTCTGCGCACTGTTAATTATTCTTCGAATTTTCCGTTCTTCGAGAATATTTCTGGAGGCTTTTGGTGGGGGTCTTTCCCAGCAGAGAATTTTATATTCTCAACGGCTGATTCCGATGTATGCCTTTACCATCGGTTTTTATGGCAGTGAACAGAACCCATATGACTGCCGTTCCTACCCAGTCATGCCTACATTTATATTGTTTTTTTTTTTACTAGTATAGATTGCAGATAATTTTGCTGGCTTATATAGTCAAAAAAGTAGATGGAAGTTGGCAGTTCTCGCTTTGCTGACACAGAGACAGCCAGCCAGCCAGACACACACACACACACGATATATATATATATATATATATATATATATATATATATATATATATATATATATATATATATATATATATATATATATATATTTGTTCTTTAACTGATAACACATACAACTCAATATCAATGCGATGATAAAAATCGCCATAAAATCTTTTAAAAGCTCATTGGTATTACTGACTGTAATGTGAAGAAGATTGAAGAAGAGAGAGAGAGAGAGAGAGAGAGAGAGAGAGAGAGAGAGAGAGAGAGAGAGAGAAGGCGAGAGAGGGGGAGTCATATCTGTATGTCTATCTATCTATCTATCTATCTATCTATCTATCTATCTATCTATCTATCTATCTATCTCGTGACCTATCTGACAAGACCGTGCCAAAAGGTCTCCATATATCAATTTCAGCTGAAACGGAAAACAGGGTCCTGCAGGAGACGCGGCGATGACAACGTGATAGAGAACGTATGCTATTTTTGACAGTCGAGCAAGTTTCCGAAAGCGGCGAGGATTTACATGACCTTCAGGCCAAGCGCGCGTCAACCCCCAGCTGCCGGCGCTCGCACGTACAGATAGAATTGGATAGATGGAAGTGAAAGACGTATGTCATAACATATCTATACGGACACAAGGCGTCTGTACTTACATGCGAACAAAGAAACCGATACACATCGGCGCACCTGTCAAAGAAAGATTTATTTTGGCTGGTGCACGAAACAAATTTTTCACGCATGCACATACACGCACGTGCACATATATACTGTGAACTGCGAAGTACAAGTCGAGTTTTCAAGATGAAAACCCTTTACAAACCTAGGGGTCGACTTATATGGCGGGTATAAAATGCAAACCTTTACCAACGTGGGACATCACTCCTAACAATTACTGTTCACCAGACTGCTGCAAATATATTTTGTCATATTAACACAGAAATTAATATAAAATAATAAAACAGTATCACAAATTCAGTAATCTATTAACGCTAAAGTACACACTGCGTCCAAAAGCGGATGCCAATGGCGGATAAGGGATATTGTGTTTTACAAAAACATACGATACGTAGCAGTACTATAAAAAAAAAAGAAAGAAAAAAACTACCTGGTGTGATGTGTAATCTAGGGTATTAATATTTTATAGGAGTTGATGTTAATGTGTTTATCGGTTGACCTGGTGAATTTTAAATGGTCGCTAAGTTATACCGATGCAATAATATGGTATCCGCCCTTGTGTGTTGCATTTTTCTGGGATCTGTTCTCCAGCCTTCTTCAACTATCTTTTGATCTGGAATCTTCTTTTACTCTTTGTCTGCGACGTGCTGCACCTTCTTCAAAAGGTGCTTCCCTCTGACAAAAGCTGTTTTGTTTTCTTTTTTTGCATGGCGGCACTTGAAAGCAGCTGTCGTCGTCCAATCTTTTATGGGTTTTGCTTTAATCTTCTTTCACAGTTATCCTTGGTGATCTATCCGAAAATTTCCAAAACTAAGTTCAACTTATATGGTGGATATAAAATGTGAATCTTTACAACCAGTCTGTCCACAAGTCGGGCAGCACTCCTAATAATTCTCTGTAAAACAACTTTCCGTATATCCAGCTACAACCCGTGTTTGGCGGATATATTTGGCATATTAACACAGAAATTAATATAAAATAATAAAATAATAACACACATTCTTGCTTATATAAGCGCTATAGCACACATCGCGTCCAACAGCTGATGCAAATGGCGTATGAGTGATACTGTGTTTTACAAGAACATACGATACGTAGCAGTACTATCAAAAAACTACCTGGTGTGATGTGTAATCTAAGGTATTAATATTTTATAAGAGTTAATGTTGACTTTAATGTGTTTATCAGTAGACCTGTCGAATTTTAAATATCCGTTAAGTTATACCGATACGATATACAGTACCAGTGTCTGTTGCATTTTTTTGGCATTTGTTGTAGGTTGTAGGAGGTGCCACCGTAACTTGACGTCATGGAAATGCCCAAGCATATAACTTGTGCTCTGATATCTGGCGAGCGAATGTGAACACCGACGAGGCAGCTGATGAGAATAATCAAACGGGACATGATAGTGTGTGTTAGACGAACTGGACATTCTATTTCTGAGATTTGGGGACATTAGACATTACCTGATATACGCAGTTCAAACGTGTATTGGTGATATTGGAGACAAAGAGCTGTTTGTTACACCTTGTACTCAATAAACCATGAGCAGATATAGAGTCACGCACAACAGCTTCTGTCCTGAATGCATATGTCAACACACTAATGAAATACTGACAATCTCAGTACGGAAGTAGAATAAGCCTAAGTCAATCGTTAGCAAAGAAGCACACGGTTGGATCATTTTCAATGTATAAAATTAACTCCATGTGATTTACCACGGAATAAAACGCATGATATATGATTATTTGTTAAAAATATACATCGAGTTCTTTCATAATTAAGTTTTCGGGTTTACTACCGTATCTATGACTCATTCGAACAATTATTCTCATCTTTCCTTGTTGTAGATGTTATTATAGATGCAGTGATCGACTCACCTGAGATGATGTCAATCAAAGAAGCCAGGTGCATCGGCGGGTTGGCCTGAGAGATGTCCTCCTGCTTACCAAGGGCACATCTGCCCGGATGTCAATAGCTGATCACAGCAAGAAGACGCATGATCGACCAAGCTTTGCCTAGGATATGCACACGTGGGAAAAAAACAACATAAAACAGGAAGACATATAAACACCCACCCAGGAAGGGAGACAAGAAGAGTCTTTTACATCCGCATAAGAATGTAGAGTTCACATTCACCCCCTCCCAATGGTTGGCGGTAATTGACGAAGACCGTAGTTGAATAAAATGTGAAATTATGTCTTGTGTTTTCATTCGTAATGCATGAAGATAACGTGATATAAACATAGTCTTTCAGCCACGTAACCTCTGGCTGTCTGTTAATATTTGTCGATTGTATTTTACGTGTGTTGATTCTTGCCTTATATTTGTCCAGGTGATGTCGTTTCTTTTTCGACCCTGCTGAATCAGAACGTATAAATTTCACTACCTCATCCAGAGATTGAACTCAGAATCTCAAGACGAGAGTGAATGAATAATTAATAAACACCTGTATTCATTTCACTACTGTCCAGAAAGTGAGTAAGTCAACCTTTATTGACAATTCCACAAATTCACAAAACAATTAAAACTCGATATAGATTGTTTGTTAACTTTTATCACTCTGTATGTGAATTCATTTGCTGTACAAATTCTACCTCTATAGGTGAAACTGATCCATGTACAAGTGTCTTTGAATTTCATAGTTGTGTTATTATATCCTACTATGGCAACAGAAAACAGTTTGAGTGAAATTAACAATAAGGATACTGTAACAGAGAGGCCTTGAAAAAGAATGCAGGGGAAATTGAAGTAATATTAATATGCAGTGTGCTAAAGGGTTAAAATGATTAAGAAAATTGATGTAAAGGAATGTTAAAAGACAATTCTGAATTTAAATCTATTGTTATCACATTGCAAAATAAAGATACCTAAGAGAGGAACGTCGCAGAATGACTTCATTCATCATTGATATTTCAATGGCTAAATTGGTAAAGACGACGTCCATGATTAACAGTCTTCCGAAGTCTGAGATGCAAATTAAACTCTATTTTTATTATAAAAATGGATAGTTTTTTCTTTTAATGAACGCTTATTCTAGACGTATTGTAGAATATGGTTTAACAGTGGGGGAAATGAAATCAGCGAGCCAGCTTCAAATTCCGGCTGAGATATTTCATGTCCACTTCATGCTAATACTCTCGAGAAAGGCATGAATCCATTTGTTCTACACCAACTATTATATAGATTATAGATAGCAAAGCAGACAGGACATTCTCAACATGGCTGACAACCAATTTCAGAGAAATAACTTTTAATTCAAAAACAGCTGCCTTACATTTCCCAATAACAATGTACAGTTTAAAAATCTTTTTAAAATGAAGCCGTGGAGGACAGGGAAGAACCCTCTTTTAAGAAAGTTTTGGATTTATTAAAGTATCTACATTCACATTTGGCGAATGGTATAAAGGTCAAAGGTAAAAAAAGCATCAGTTGCTACTTGAAAGAAATTTTGAAGACAGGAAGAAAAATTCCCAACATTTTCATTAAGATAATGTAAATAGCTGATGTCTGAGAGAGAATCCTAACCAGAAAACAATGGCAAGCTATCTTCGTGTGTGCGTGTCTAAAGTTTAAAGTAGGAATTGTGTGAAGTGTGAAGAACCATTAGTTTTTATGCGTGTATATCTGAAGTTGGTGTGAGTGTATTGTGCTGTTGTTGCGTGTATATAGGTGTGCCTTTTAAGATGCATGCATCCAAGTGTGTGTCTGTCATCATAAATGAAACTCTAGCTAATAAATGAGTAATTTGAAAAATGCATTGGATGAAGAGCTTTAAAATGTCATCGGTAGGTTTTTTTGTTCTTTTTTCAAGAATTCATGTGACCTATGGTTTATTTCCATTTTCGTTTTTATTCTTATTTCTTACTTTCATTTATATATATATATATATATATATATATATATATATATATATATATATATATATATATATATATATATATGGTTGAAGTTTTTTGGGGTTTAGTAAGAAAAAAAAATCTTCGTTTAAAATTTCCAGTGTGAATTGGTAAAATCTTTGTTTTTAATTTTTCTTTCTTCCTTTCTTTAAATCCCTTTATTTAAATTGTCTTTATCTCGCTCGTTCATATTATTCTTTCTTTTCTCTCTCTTTGTTTGTTTATTCGTTTCTTTCTTTCTTTCTTTCTTTCTTTCTTTCTATAACTTCTTACCATTCTGTTTTTTTTTTCCTTCCTTTCACGCTTTTATTTTTCTCTTTTCTATTTCTCTCATTTTGTATGTTTGCTTCTTTCTTTCTTTCTTTCTTTCGTTCTTTCTTTCTTTCTTTCTTTCTATAACTTCTTACCATTCTGTCTTTTTTCCTTCCCTTCACTCTTTTATTTTTCTCTTTTCTATTTCTCTCATTTTGTATGTTTGCTTCTTTCTTTCTTTCTTTCTTTCTTTCTTTCTTTCTTTCTTTCTTTCTATCTTTCTTTAAATCCCTTTATTTACATTGATTTTAATTTATCTCTTTCGTTCATATTATTCTTTTTTTCTCTCTCTCTCAACCTTTGTTTGTTTGTTTGTTTGTTTGTTTGTTTGTTTGTTTCTTTCTTTCTATAAATTCTTACCATTCTGTCTTTTCTTCCTTCCTTTCACTCTTTTATTTTATTTTTCTCTTTTCTGTTTCTCCCATTTTGTTTGTTTGTTTGTGTGTTTCATTCTTTCTGATTTCCTTAATCCAGTCCTCTCTTATTCATTCATTACTTTCTTTATTCTCTCTTTAATCTTTATTCTTCTTTTAATCTTTATTCTTTATTTAATCTTCACTTCCTTTTAAAGACCTTCATATCTGCAAATTGTATTCTCTTGCTTATTTCCCCTCGTCCTTCATTTATTTTTGCTTTTAGTTTTATTCATTTCTCTGTATACGATTTTCGCCAATTTCTTGATTTCTTTGTGATTTTATGAACAAACGTCTTTCACCGAGCTATTAAGCAAGGCTATAAGCAAATGGATCCCGAGAATAAAACAGAAAATTGTTAAATTTGGTGCGCAAAATAACAAAATAAACAGCCAAAGTGAAATAAAAACAGATTATCCAAGCGTGAAAGTAAAACGTGAAAGTGAAAGTGAAAGTGAAAATGGCAGAGAACATGTTACGGAAAGATGAATAGAGATCTTTGAAAAAAGGAAACCATGATAAAATATTGTATTAAAAAATACTGGAGAAAGGAAATAGGAAATGTACTTAGTTTAATTTATTTATACGAATATAAAATAAAATTCCTGTGACGCCCTGCACAGGATGGTTCACTTCACACAGACCTAAGACATTAATACAAATATATTTTTCAATGCATTAGCATATATATATATATATATATATATATATATATATATATATATATATATATATATATGTATAGAGAGAGAGAGAGAGAGAGAGAGAGAGAGAGAGAGAGAGAGAGACATCAAATCAAATGCAAGTTTTTTTGTAACAAGTATTTATATACAAGACCTAAAATATTATTTATATTATTTCAAACTTAGTCAAATTTTGTGCGTGTGTTTGTATGTAAACAAACGACACAAGGATCAGATGTGTGCGTAGCGTAGTTGGTGTCATTGCCAAAAATGAAATCGCCATGGCGAGTTCGAATTCCAGTTGAGTTCGATGCGTTCACTTTCGCACAAATACCCTTTCCAAAGGTATGGGCCCTCTATCCTCCAGCAATTGTTGTTTAAATAGCAAAGCAGCCTAGGCCCTGCAGTCTTGGCTGACAATCAGTCTAGGAAAAGGACAACACTGAATTCAAATTTCTGCTTGGCGTGAGGATAGCAAGTCCACCCAATAAAAGCCTATTTTCTACGGAAACCACATCAGCAATATGGCGATTGGTGTGATTGTCGCCTTACACGCCACACCGAAATTAACCAACGTCGAGTCTGGCCAGTACCTAGATGAGTGACCGCTTGGGAATACCAGGTTCTGGAAGCTTGTATGTGCGGGTGGTGTAATGTAAACAGCTCGGAATTGAAAATCTGAGAGCTGAGTTCCAATTCGAGTTCGTTATATTCTCTTTGGTGTAAATATCCCTGAGAAAGGCATGAATCCATCTATTCTCCCCAACTTTTTTTTAAAATCAAGTTCATCCCAAAGAAGACATGAAACTTGAAGTCAAGGAAATTAATGTCTATGAGACACAAGGGGTTACTGGTTGGGGAAGAATTAGAAGACAGAAACACCCACCCAGGAACAAA
>OZ038506.1:90779992-90804992 GCA_964036315.1 Acanthosepion esculentum | reverse complement strand
TCTCTCTCTCCCTCTCCCTCTCTCTCTCTCTCTCTCTATCTATCTATCTATCTATCTATCTATCTATCTATCTATCTATCTATATATATATATATATATATATATATATATATATATATATATATATGTATATATATATTACTTCAAATGTTATTATAGCGGTTACTCCTATTTGAAATAAACAATCCATTTTTATTTTCACTTTAAACAGTGTGTATTACGTCTATCGGCCTACGTAACAATATCGTCTGTTGTAATAAAAAGGCAGGATTAAAAATCAAAAGATTAATTATATATATATATATATATATATATATATATATATATATGTATGTGTGTGTGTGTGTGTATGTGTGTGTGTGTGTATCCTTATAAGCGATGTTCTTATTTATATTTGCCATGTGAGTGTTAAATTCTCCAAGCCATCTTTCCTCATGTTTCCGATAAATTTCAACCGTTTTTTTCCGATCCGCACTACGATTGTCTTTTTCGTTCCAATTTTGCCTAAAACTTCCTCGTTGCTTACATTTTCAATCCTTGACAGTCTCAGCATCCTTCTGTAGAACTACGTCATCTGCGCGCAAATTCTCTGAGATTCAACGCTATATAGAAAGATTCTTATTGCATAGCATTTCATTTTTTTTGTTTCTAACGAAATTGTACTGTTTATTAATATTTTGATTAAATTTTAGAAGGCATCCCTATGTGAAAATTATCTTATCTTGTTTGAAACACGGGAACAGAGAAGAAAAAGTCTTTGAACTTTGATGCGTAGGCCTTTTTATATTAAAATGTTGTGTGCCTGCAAGCGGAAAGGGGAGATAACATTCGTACAACTGTTTATATTATTTAAACAAATATTTTTATCTATATTTCTCAACTCATACACATTCCAGAAAGCCAAACTGAAGCCTTTCAGATATATTCCCGTGACACCGTTCTGTGTAATAATTAAATCCGATGAGCAAATATCAAAATGTCTAAATCGGTTAAAGTGTCGCAAAATCGATCTCTTATGTGAGCCAAGTAAAAATAAAGTGAACGTATTCTAAAAATGATCAAAATGACAACAGAAAAAAAAAACTTAAGAGTTCCATATTTTGACTAACTTCAGTAGAAGAAAATAGAGATGGGAAAAAAATGAAAAAAGTCATCAGAAGTGCAAATTGCAAGATCAAAACTGTCCTTTCCATAGACGTTTTTGGCGCGAAAATTTGGCGCCTTTTTATAAAACCACCGGACAGGAAACGGATGCGGAACTCCCTCGAGTGATAACTATGGCGTCTTACATGCAAGGAAGAGGATGGAGAAATGATGATGGTATCGTGGAAAGAAGGTGAGCGGTTATAAAGAAATAGTAAAAGAGAGAAAAAACATTGTCAATTGTGCCAAAAACGAAAATCAACTCCGCTGATCTGAAAGCCATCATTGGTGCCTTATTTTCTTTCTTTGTTTGTCTGTTTCTTGATTTGTTTGTTTGTTTGTTTGTTTGTTTCTTTCTATCTCAGTCTGCACATTATCTATCTATCTATCTATCTATCTATCTATCTATCTATCTATCTATCTATCTTTTTTTATATCTATATCGGTATTTTCATATTTATCTATTTACAGACAGTCGGACAAACAGACAGCGACACAGAGAAATAGGAAAGATAAAGAAGGGGAGTAAGAGCTTGTTTAATATTGAATTAGCGTACTTCTTCCGTGAAATAAAAGGAAGACTATGTTGCCCCAGACTAAATTTATTATATTTATGTGACTACACATTTTTCTTTTTGTTCCCATCAGTTTTGCTATTAAATATCCCACACTGGGATAATGAAATATCTGCCAGGAATGGTGAGATGTAAGACCCAGGGCGCAAATTTACTATGGATGCCCTTGACTCTTTGAACATTTTTGTCGTAGTGAATTATTTTCTTCTTTGATCAGTGTAACATTTTTCATGTGAAAATTGTGCTCAGGTTCGTTACGGTGGGACGAAACGCGTCATGCGAAAACTTTTTACACTTTGTCATACATTTTTCCGCAATATTTTTCCCGATATATAAAAATTTATATAACGTTATATCATATATATATATATATATATATATATATATATATATATATATATATATATATATATATATATATATAATTCATTGTTTTATTTACTTACTATTTAACCACGTTGTTTAGCAAAATTATAAGCCATTATCTTAGCCTTGCCCGAGGCAAAAGAAACTCGAAAGAAAGAAAACGAATAGTATGAAAAACAGTTGAAGGCGTGAAAGATAAAAAAAAACAACCTAAACCACAGATAATAAAAGCGAAACCAGAAAAAAAGATAATAATATGTAATAATAAATGAATAATACAGCTTAATCAGAATAAATAAATACAGTTGGTAGGGTGTGAGATACAAATGATAGCAAATTATCCAAAATGGCGTCTGATAGGAGACTAAGGTGAACATGGCGCCATCTCGTCTCAGTTCAAACTGACTTTCGCAACCAACACTCTTACATTCCAAATAAGTCGCTAATTGGTCAATGTACGATTCTCCCGATCTCATAACTTTATATTTTTCCTTCTTTATCCTAATGAGATTTACATTGTTGTTTTATTGCGAAGGATATAAACAATGCGCATGCGCGCATAGGCACAAAGATGGCCCCATACACCTGATGATACACCAACATATTGTTAGGCAGCGGGATGCTAAATACACATACTACAAAATATATTCATAAAATATGATCTAATTCGAGAAGAACGCCTAACGACATACATAAATACAAAATTTAAGCACATCTATCTATCTATCTATCTATCTATCTATCTATCTATCTATCTATCTATCTATCTATCTATTTATCTCCCGCTCTTTTTCTCTATGTTGACCCACTTCCTCTCTTTGTCTATCTTTCTCTGACTTAAAGCATAACAGGAAAAGGTCGGAAAAAACTGTCAGCCCTGCCGCCATAACACTAACTCATGAAGGCAAATATATGGAGGTGTGTACATTAGATATGAATAGATTAAGCAGAAAAAGATGATAGAAGAATAAAAGAGAGAAAGACAGGCAGAATGAAAGAAAGAAAGAGTGAAAGAAAAAAGTGAAAGAAATAGCGAATAAGAAAGAAAGAAAAAGAAAGAGCGAAGGAAAGTAAGCAAGAGGAAAAAGGAAGCGAGGAAGAAAAATAAATAAGGACGAGAAAAGAAGACAAAGAAAGGAAAGAAAGAGAAGAAGAATTGAGCAAGCGAAGAATGAAAGCAAGAAAGATAAAAAGAGGATAGGAAACTAAGACTGAAACGAATAAAAGAGAAGGAAAGAAAAAGTTGTAAAACAGACAAAATTAGAAAATTGGAATTAAAAAAAACAGATGCAAACACACATGGCCTGAAGATTGCGTTCAAGCATGAAACAGACTGTCGCCACTCGATTTGACCTCAGTATCCATCAACTCATATATATATATATATATATATATATAGTTTACGAAAAACTAGGTAATCCGTATGGGTAGACCCAAGGAGGATAAAATCCAGAGAGCTCAATGTAAATCAGAGCTAATAATTTAAATAAAAATAAAAACAGATTGCTTTAAGGTTCCATATAATAAATTATTTCATATAATAATAATTTATTACATGGAACCTTAAAGTGATCTGTTTTTATTTTTATTTAGTATATATATATATATATATATATATATATATATATATATATATATATATATATATATATATATATATATATATATATATATATACAAACGAGAGAAAGAACAGATGGTGTAAAAATCTCCTATTCGTACCATTTTCGTTTTTAAAAGTTCTCAATAAAAAGTAGATCAATATATTTTTATTATATTTTATTTTAAGAGATTAATAAAAATCTTTTTATTATAATATCTTATAATAATAATAATAATAATAATAATAATAATAATAATAATAATATATATATATATATATATATATATATATATATATATATATATATATATATATATATATATATTTCCAATGTCTGCTTTATTTATGTGTTAAAGTGAACAATATCAGGGATAGAGCATTTATAAATATAAAAGTGGCGACTGAAGTCAACAATCAGCGGAGACAGGCTGTTTCATGCTTAAACACAACCTTCATGCCATCTTGCATGTATATATATGTGTTTCTGTGTGCGCATACGTCTATGTGTCTGTATCTCCATTTCTATCTATATAAATCTGTTATATCTAGGTAACTATGTTAGTCTGTACTATGTAAGTATATTCCCATCTAAATCTATCTATCTATCTATCTATCTATCTATCTATCTATCTATCTATCTATCTAAATTCAGTTCCCCTAAACTTTCATGTATATTAGTAATTATTAAACCACGTATACAAATTTGAAACAATCGACATCTATACAAACGCAAGCACTTTTCTACATCAACAACTGCAGCCATCGATTTTCTTCACTCACAGCGACATTCTTCAAGGGGAGATAATTATGAGTATATTTACCTTTAAAGGGAAATAATCACGTAACTCCATCGATCACATCTTTTGATAGTGCCAAACGTGACAGAATAAAAGAAATCTTTCAAAATACCAATAACTTAATCTGTGAAAGAACCAAGAGAATACAATAAAATGTGTGTATTTAATTGCCTGCAATCCGACGAAATAATCGAATACGTGGACCTTATTTTTTT
Source organism: Acanthosepion esculentum (assembly GCA_964036315.1). Taxonomy (NCBI): domain Eukaryota; kingdom Metazoa; phylum Mollusca; class Cephalopoda; order Sepiida; family Sepiidae; genus Acanthosepion; species Acanthosepion esculentum. Next base: position 90,800,293 of record OZ038506.1, on the reverse strand, counting down.
GTATGGTTTCTTGTTATTTTTTTAGTGGTAGTTATTGGGAAATGCGATTCTTGTTTGTTTTATGATGATCTATTTTTTGTGTCGGAATTTCTTGAAACGACAGACACGTAAAGATGGCCGGAGATCACAACAGCCGAAACACTGAGGACATTAGTCCGGCTGTAATCGCCGTAAAGAATGCTTTATATTTATTTGACATTGGGTATGAGGTATATATGCAGTTACATGAGTACATATCGTGCTCATTCTTCTACACACACACACACACACACACACACACACACACACACACACACATATATATATTTATACATTTTTATAAAATCAGTTCACACCCCCAGCAAGGCGATAATGTCACTAAGACGCAAAGAGAGTGAAAGAGAATGAAAAGACTTTAGAAGGAACCTGAAACCCAATCCTAAACAGGAAACAGGGAATAAACCTCTACCCCATTTCTGTGGGTCGAAGAGGAGTGTGAAACGGACAATAGGTGAACCTATCCGTTCCTGTTAAAGAAAAATATATAGTAAATAAAATTTCGGAGTCTAGATAGATCCGCTTGATTTCCTGTTTAGCGCCGATAACCGTTACCTGACCCACCCATCCTTCCCGGAATATAAAAAAATCAGATAAATCTGTAATAAATGTACGAAAGGAAATTTATCTGGCACTGTATCAGGTAGGGGACATGGATGGAGTTCAAGTGACATTTAGTGTACTAGCATCGTATTTTCTTCAATTTCTTCTCCCCCAGCTATGGATTAAATAGAATGACGGATTGGACGGATACCTTTGTTTGGCAGCCAGTCTATTACAGAAAGAAATGGCAGCCTACAGCGGGAAAATCTCAGTATATGAATTGAAAGAGACATGATCACCCAAGCGTGTTATCACGTATGATACTTAACTGACTAAGAAATGGTTTGTGTGTGTGTGTGTGTGGGGGGTATATACCCGTGGGTCATATATTCCATTAACTAGGGTGCGTTTTCTCACTTATGATGTGACATTCCAGATTATGCACTTTGCCTCCATATCTATATTTTGTATCTGAGATAGACGTTACAGATTGGAGCATGCGCAAGCTGGTTATTACCAGCTTGCGGACATGTAAAGAGAGCCCAACTTCAAATCAGTTCGGCAATCAACCGCGGGTCTTTTGAAGTTCTGATTTTGTCACGTGGATTAGCTTCGTTTCGTTTAATCAGCAGTCACTTTTGGAAATCCGCTTCACATGCAAATATCAAATTCATTTCATGCCAAAATTCGCTCAAGTCCCCAGGCAAAGTAGGAAATACAGAAAAAATTCTTCTAAAATACACGTACACCAGCCGAATATCCCCACCACACACACACACACACACACACACACATATGTGTGTGTGTGTTTTGTTGTTGACGGTGTACTTTTATGATTTTCTTATACTCATTTTGCTTTTTATTATTTATTTTTTTTAAAAAAACAGCTTTTGTCGTTCTCTTTAGAAATAAGACGAGTAGACTAAAGAAAAAATGCCCTCCACTAAAAATAAAATAAAATAAAATAAAATAAATAAATAAATAAATAAAGAAAGAAAAAATAAAAACAATATCGACCCTGATGTCCAAGTCTTCGGTCTTTCCATGTTGTTGTTGTTGTTGTTATTATTATTATTATTATTATTATTATTATTATTATTATTATTATTATTATTATTTGTGGAACGTATTGGATATGGATTTATTTGTGTTTCGCTCTATGGGTATGTGTGTAGGTGTGCGGGTTTATAACGTGTGTATAAGTGGGCTCTTGAAATTGTTAGATTTTCTTTTTGACTATTATTCTTTTAACTTTTAGACATATTCGTTCATGTTTTTCTTTCTGGTTTGGTAGTTATCTTTTTTTCTCATATTTCGTAACGACGACATTCTTTCCTTCTTACTCTTTTCCTTTCTTTTTCCTGCTCATTTATACAACTTCTTTTTCAATGTTTTCTTTTTCCTTTCTTCTCTTTTCCTTCTCAGCGTTGTACTTTTACATTTTCATTATCAGTTAAAATACTATTTTTGAATTCATTCGTTCCTTTATTCATTTCTTTCTTTTTTCTTTCTTTCTTTCTTTCTTTCTTTCTTTCTTTTTTCTTTCTTTCTTTCTTTCTTGTTGTATTGTTTTTCTTTTTCATCTTCATCTAATAATACTGCTCTATTACTTTCTTTTCATTTTGTTCCTGTAGCGCACGGAATTATTGTATTGTTAAATAATTATTTCTATCTATCTATCTATCTATCTATCTATCTATCTATCTATCTATCTATCTATCTTTTCTCTTCCCTACAATAAATTTCTTACTTTTTTCCCCCTACTTCTTTTCTTTCTTTCTTTCTTTTTCTTCTTTTAATTCTCATCCGTTTTCTCTTTGACTGGTAATCATCCTCATTCCTCGCCTTCATTCCACCTTCACTCACCTTCTCTTTCTCATTCCCGATATTTATCTCCTCCTCCTCCTCCTCCTCATACCTTCATCGTTATTTTTTCCTCTTCTCTTCTTCGCATTCTTCAATTATTTGTCCTTTTTCTTCCGTCTTCAAATAAAGGACATTCGACAAAGCCGATTTTATTTTTTTTAAAGAAGCAAAATGAAAAAAAAAAAAAAAATGAATTCAAAATTAGTTTTTGAAATCGCCATGTTGATTTTTCCTTGTCCACTGGGCCATAAAAAAGTTCTTCCATGTTTTTAGTCATCTTTTTGCATTCGATCAATTTTTTTTGTATAGAATTATTTATGATGAAAAATAAAAGCGATACTATTGAATAAAAGTGATTGGGGCGGTATTTCTAGATTTCAAATTAAAAAGTAAAACATTTTCTTTCGAACAAAATAACCACAAAGATAAGAAGAAGATGAAACTTATAAACAGAAGAAAAACATTCAAATAAAAATACAACAAATGCAATCATTCGCTTACTTTTCATTCTCTTTCTTTCTTTTATTCTTTACTTCTCTTTGGGTTATCATTCATCTCCTCTTTATATCGCTCGTTCACTTTTTTCTTTATTTCTCTCTTTTCCTTCCTTCTTTCTTTCTACTTCTCTCTTCACCTAGATTTATCTTATTTGTTCTCATTCTTTCTTTTTCTTTCATTCTTTGTTTTAACTTATCTATTCACCTTCCTTTACTTTATTCTTTCTTTCTTTCTTTCTTTCTTTCTTTCTTTCTTTCTTTTAGTTTGTCGATGCACCTGTCTTTATTTAATTCTCTTTTAAATTATCCCTTCACCTTTATTTAAATTGTTCGTTTTCTTTCTTTCTTTCTTTCTTTCTTTCTTTCTTTCTTTCTTTCTTTTTTAACGTATTCCTTCCCCTTTTTTAAAAACGTTCGTTCTCATTCTTTCTTTCTTTTATTTTTCCTTTTTCTCTTTCATCCTCTCGAATTCTCTATACGCTACTTTTCTTCATACTTCCGGGAAAAAGAAAGGAAGAAAAGAAAAGAAAGATCAACGGCCTACAATAAATAGAGCGACGAGATGACAAAGATTCTTCAAAATTCGCTTAATGCTTCAATAGGAAGATTCGAATAATAATAATAATAATAATAATAATAATAATAATAATAATAATAATAATAATAAAATGATGTTTAAATATTGATGTATACTAAGAAAAGAACAGCATCAATGGGGCGTGGTTAGCCGGAGATCAATGGCTGATATAAAATAAAGAGATGGGCCGATAGTATGATAGATACTTTGATAGCTACATGTAAAAAAAAACGCACCTAGAGAGTTTAAAAAACGAGGAGATTAGGAGATAAGAAAAGAAAAAAAGACGCGAAGAGACGACAGTTGATGGGAAGATATGAAGAGAGATAGACGCGAACAGATTAAAACATGAAGCTGGTGCATATGAACGCATGTCTAATAGTGGCTTGAAGGTTAGCAAAGTTATCCTGTACAGCGATTCACTGGTCTAGTGAGTCCGATTATAATAACAGAAGACAATCCAATGGCCCTGTGTCAGACTAAGTTTGGTTTAATAATGTAAAATCATCCCTGATTAAAAATAAGGGTACGCAACCATTATGATTTAATATAGTGTGTTTCATCAATACATACATACATACATATATATATATATATATATATATATATATATATATATATATATATATATATATATATATATATATATATATAATCTGCCAGATTAATAAATTATATATATATATATATATATATATATATTTATACCACATCCTCTCCTTTACCACTCCTATCTGCTCTTCCTCCAACACTTCTTTAACCCCTTGCGTGATAGTGGCCTCCAGCGTTGCTTGGGGTGATACGCTTAAAAAAAAATCTAATTTATATATATATATATATATATATATATATATATATATATATATATATATATATATATATATATATATATATATAAATTAGATATATAAATATAAATTAGATATATAAATATATTATAAATTATATATAAATATGTGTGTGTGTGTCTGTGTGTTTTGCTGTATTTATTTGGCAATATTACTCAATATCGTAAATATAGTGTTTATAGATATAGACAGTGCGGACAGAGGAACAAACACTGCATGGCGACTGTCGGTTTTCCGATCTAATATTAAATTTTAAACAATAAATTATCTGTCACTGTGACTGTGTTTGTTTCACTAGCTTTGCCTGCTCATATCTATCTATCTATCTATCTATCTATCTATCTATCTATCTATCATTATATTGTTTAAAACTTATAACATTTATGGAGGAAGATTGCACAGTATTTAAAACAGAATGTTTGTAGACGTAGAAATCAACTCTAGATAATGGCTACCATCATCCGATAATCGCTTCAGGCAGGAAATAAAAATTTGCATCATGTGTTGATTTCTATGACTACTCTCTCTTTCACCCTCTCTCGATATATATATATATATATATATATATATATATATATATATATATATATATATATGGAGGGAGAGAGAGATAGAAAGATATGAATTAATGCAGACAGATAGATAAATTAACATGAAAAATTCAGATATAGAAAGTGTTGTAATATCCCACACTCCCTATCCCCTATGAGGACTGACTATATCAGTAGCTATATAGTGAGCACAGGATATACCTGGGGCTTTTGCCTTCGGGAATTATTAGCCTGCTACCCGATTCCGTTGTTTCAGTAGTGTATTCTCTTTTACAATAAACCTCTCTTTCTTTCATATATGCGCGTGTTGCGGTCCCTTCACTCGAGTACCTCCTTTGTCTGTGTGTAATTTCTTTTAAGGATACAACAGAAAGATATGAAAATGCCCAAACATATAGGTAGACATAGATAGAGAGAGAGAAAGGAGTGTGTGAGAGAGATAGAGAGATAGAGAAAAGGAGAGTGAGAAATCGGATATATAGAAAGAAAGAAAAGTGTAATAACAGAACGAGATATGTTTATCGAAATAGATTGTCATAGATAGATAGATAGATAGATAGATAGATAGATAGGGGGAGAATAAAAATATATAAATTAACCGAGACAAAATATTTGGGAAACTATTTCGAAAAACTCTAATTGAATTAGCATGATCAATTTGCTGCAATGAACGGTCAGGAGACAGCTGATCGGGCCAAAGATCGCAACAAGAGAACAATAAACGCAGCAAAGAACACAAAAATCTTTAAAACTACAGGAAGACCATATTCTTCAAGTAGAAAATCTCTATTGCATGACTTAACATCTATAAATAAATGTCTATGTGTGCACTTGAGTATTCTTTGGCTAGAATTGCATACACATACACATACACCAACACACACAAACACACATTCACATTATACACACAGTGAACACTGAGATAAAACTCAACCGGCGACATTTCGTTTCAACCTTCAACGCCTTTTTCAAGCCATCCTTACATATGACTGTATGTAGATAGATAGATAGATAGATAGATTATTATTTCATTTTTAGTAATTCATCTTCTATGTTAGTTTTTTTTTAGATTATCGTGGCTGAAATAAGTTAAATATAAAATGTTCCGAAAGCTGGTTTTCAGGACATGAAATCATATATATATATATGATTTCATGTCCTGAAAACCAGCTTATATATATATATATATAATGAAAAGGCTTAAACACTAATATTCCATGGTCATTCCATTGGAATCGTAATCACGATCCAATTCATCAGACCTACAAATTCACCTTTTTGAATTATGAATTTGTGGGTCTGATGAATTGGATCGTGTTCACGATTCCAATGTAATAAGTTATAACCATGGAATATTAGTGTTTAAGACTTTTTTTTATTATATTCTTACTCTGTCCTGGACATTGAGTTCTACATGGATTCTATCCCCTTGGAAATTTTTATATATGTATGTATGTGTATATATTTTCATATTTCATATATATATATATATATATATATATATACATATATATATATATATATATATATATATATATATATATATATATATATATATATATATATATATATTAACCACTAATATTGTATATACATACATATATATATATATATATATATATATATATATATATATATATATAACATATTGGTGAATTTCCTTCATATGTAAACATTTAAAATATATATACATATATATATATATATATATATATATATATATATATATATATATATAATTAATATATATATACGCACACACACACATGCAAACACACATGCACACACACACACACTTATATATGTATATGCATACATTTAAAAAGTGATATTTTCCCACTCTTTCATGAATTTTTCTAAAATTACTCTTGATATATAACTTTTTTTATAGCGTCTTCCCATATATATATATATATACACACACACACACACACACACACACACACACATATATATATATATATATATATATATATATATATATATATATATATATATATATTACACGCAGTATATTAGCATATTAAGTTTATATTATTAACCACGGCCTGTAATATTCAAATATATATATATATATATATATATATATATATATATATATATATATGGAGAGAGAGAGAGGGAGTGACAGACAGACAGAGAGACAGAAACAGAGACAGACAGAGATTTAAGAAGCTGGTTAATGAATTTTGAGGAATAAAAAGACAACAAAATGATAAATATATTGGCAATAAGGTTGAAGATATTTATTATGTGTTTGCCTTTTGGTTAAATTAAAGCACGAAGGGAATGATTTTGAAGTCGGAATTTTCGGACACGCCTGTGTCCTTTTTCAACGAGACGAGAAAGAAATAGAAATAGAGGTGTAGGACATACTTTTCCAAGGAATGTTGTTGTTGGTTAGAGAGCGCTTCCTATGGGAAATTTCGTTCTAATCATTTGTACATATATTGAGGGTTTAACCAAATAATGAATTGAAAATCAACCTTAAAAAGCATTTATTTCGATTTTAATATTAGCGCATGAGTCTAAGCTGTTATTGTTTCGGTCTGTTCGTGAGGTTAGGGGTTGGTGACCGGTTTTTCGAACAGAGACATTGGCGGAGGCAAATACATTAGCTTTACTCTGATTGTATGTGAGTGGGGAAAGTGTGAACATCAAAAATAGGGTATATACCAAGGAACAAAGACATTTAAAGATTGATTGTAAAATATCAATATAGAAGAAGAAGAAGAAGAAAAAGAAGACGAAGTAGGAGGAGGAGTTGTAAAGAATAAATGGAGAAAGGCAGAGTAAGAGATAGCGAGAGGAGACGAGGAAGACAAAGAATATGAAATGGAAAAAGAAGAGGAGAGAGTGATAGAAAAAAAATGAATGAACGTAAGCAGTAAGTGCGAAAGAAAGTGACAAGAAAAAAAAGAATAAAATTCAAATGCTTTCCTCTGTCAGACAAAGTACATCAAAAAACAGTTTTTGATAGCAAGACAATATCAGGAATTGAAGAATGGTGATTTAAAAAGAAGAAAAAGAAGAAAGTAGACAAAGACGAAGAGATACCAATAAAAATTATAGAGTGACCAGGAAGAGAAGAAAGAAATAAGGGAATAAATATTTTGTGATAGAGAGAGAGAGAAAGAGAGAAAGAGAGAGAGAGAGAGAGAGAGAGAGATAGAAGATGGTTGTGAGAGTAGGGGGAGATGGGGGGAGACTTGTTGTTTTTGGTGGTGTGTCTATGGGGGCCGTAATACGCCTTCGTGGGGTATCAGGGCGAAGAATCATGCACCAAAATGTTTGAAACTTGAAAAGAAAAATGGTGACGGGGGAGAGGGCACCGTGTTCATTTTTAGAAAAGTTTCGAAGCAACATTATTGATAATTCGACCGAGAATTCACATTAAATCTCGCATATTTCATTAACGAGATGTACAAATAAATGAAGGAAGCAGAGAAGCGCATCGTTGTTACTAACTGTATTCGGGATCAATGCGTAGTACCTGTTCACATTTTACAAAAGAGAAGACGATTCCCGGTGATTCCAGTCATATTGCGCTAAAAGTCCGTGGAGTATTGACGCCAGCGTGACAGTAGTCGCGATGACTGGGTACTTTTTGGATTATACGAAGGCAGTCCCACATTAAAATAAAAAATCAAAAAAAATCGTGTCACTGTGGGGAGGAGAGTACATAAACTCGAAACATCATCTCCCTATTTCATAAAAATGTATTTCGAGGTCTTCGGAAAACTGGGCAAACTTTCTCCTTACCCAAGCGCATAAATATGGACACTAACGTTAAACTAATCGTGTATTACGTTCACAATATGTGGGTAGGTATTTTTGTTTGTATAATGACAGAGTAAATTGTAGTGAATGGAAGATAAATAAAAGAATGATTGTGGCTGTATTTTAATGTCTTCAGTAGTTAAACCTGATTTTTGTTAACAAAATCTTGTATTTCTATTGCTCTTTGTTGTAGAGTAGATTTGTCTAAACTCATATCAAAAATTGAGTGAGCCGACGTTGTGCCATTTTCTTTTAGGGCGGTCTAGACTAACTATTTTGTTTGTTAAAAGATTGGATTACAGCGAACTACATTATTGGATCTGCTACAATAAGAAAGTTTTGGCAAATTTTGATGGCAGTCACAAAACTATACAAACCACTCCATGTTTTATACCAGTGATTTTTAACCTTTTTTTTTTTACAGCGCCCCTTTTCAAACGTTTGCACAAGTTGGCAACACATATGTTAAAATTGCACTGGTAAAGTAAGCATTGTTATTGCAACATTGTTACCTTATTACCAATCACCGGAAGTAAGGTTTGGCGGGAGCAACCAAACGAGATGTCCATACCGGATCATCGACGCTGCCGGACTTTTTCGTGCAGGGTTTTGCTCCATACACATGTGGCAATTGAAATTAAATGTTTAAAAATGAAATATATAGGCAAAAATGTAAACAAAATGCGTATATACAAGGTGCGGCACCTCCTACATGTATCTCCCAGAAATACCCACCATCGATGATTTCATATACAGAAATCCAGCGCCTACGACATTAATTGGTTCTAAATTAATTGACTTTTGACGTAAACCGGACGCAACGCCTTAAAATAAAAACTAATGCCGTAAAAATTCTGTAAATAACGCTAAACTTGAAAAGGAAAACTAAAAACACATTTTAGCCATATTTTTCAGAAAATAATGAAAACAAAAATAGAGGGTTTAACAGAAATACTTTCCATACATATACCTCGTAGAAAAACCTCCCGCATAATGGTAAGGCATCAGTGGCAACGGTGTTTTCATCTAGCTAATGTCTTACCATTATATCAGAGGTATTTCTGCGAGGTATATGTAGAAGGCATTTCTGACGAATCTGGTAAAATGCTCAATCCAGTTTGAAAGTGTTAAATCATCAATAAAATTATAGCGCTTCCCATGGATACTTGCTGTCGCCATTAGAACTCTTAGCACCCTCGAAGTTATGTTACTCCCTAGGTTGCGAATCACAGTTTTATAAAAAAGGGGTTAATTTGTTGTGGTTTTGTTTTCTTTTCTAGATATCTTAAACAGATCACTGAGTCGCCATGACTCCATATCTTAAGTGCTTAGTTTTAATTATTTTCTTTACTAATAAACTAAATGTTTCTGAGAGTAAAAAACAAAATGGCGATTAAATAATGAGTTTAGCAATTGTCGGCCTAAAATGTATATTCGCAATTTTCAGGAAACTTCAACCTGTATGCTACGAACTGAAAATTGGAAACCAAGAAAGCAATTGTGTTTCATAAGATTAGCAAAGCTTTTCGGTTGAAAATAAATCGTTCAGCTTGTGATATGCTTGACTTGCAGATATTCGTTTCTGGGAATTTCTAAAATATAAATACACGAAATATAATACACGGCCATTAGTCTTTGTGAATGGCATATTTTGTCAACTTTCGCTCTGAGGCTGATTCAGTATTGTCTCCGAAACGAACGGTTAGATGGATTTGCGAACTAGATCTAGGTTCTTTTTATTTAAAGTGATTTCCTTTGGGTATAGTAGACAACGTTCGAAATGACTTGCGATTAGCCAATATATGTGGGTGGATAGAGACAGTGCGTACATAGAAATCAACATAGAATATGACTCTTAGTTTTACACCTTAAACTTTATTCATAGTATAATTTGAAAATGATTTCAGAAATGAAGCTGACAGTCACAGTGTAGTTGCTGTACGCACTGCCTATATCTATAAACTCTGTCTCGAATATTGAACACGCTTCTAGAAATATTGCAAATTCTAAACAATATATATATATATATATATATATATATATATATATATAAAATAAATCCTAAAGAGCCAGGAAAACCTTTGTTTTAAATTTTCTTAAAAATCATTTAATCACCAGTTACTTACCATCATCTGAAGAAGTACAATCATAGTATTGAAACATGAAAGCATTTGTGTAGCGATTTCAACATTTTTTATTATAATCTCTTATAATAAAAATATAATATATATATATATATATATATATATATATATATATATATATATATATATGTGTGTGTGTGTGTGTGTGTGTGTGTGTGTATTGACTGATTTTATTTTTACGGTTTATCAGACCTTTGCAAGTTATTTAAAGCCAGAAAATATCTTTAGAATGTAAAAATTGTTTGGTAGATAAAAATGATTTACTGAAATATGTTCTACTAATTAACCCATAGCTGGGGGGAAGAAGTGGATCAATACATTTAACAAGGGTATTTGCGCGTAAATGAATATAAAGAACCAAATTTAATGTTTAAAATTTGCTATGTTTATATGAGAACAATGTTCGTTATCGGATATTGAACCTTTATAGATATAAACAGGATTTTACGTCTCACTGCGATCTCCAGTTGTGGGGAGTTATGTTTCACAGAAATTTCTGCTGCCTCTTTCCGGTTGTAAGTATACGAGTCCTTTTTTGTTCACATTGTCCTTAAAACTTCCTCGTTGTTCACATACTCCTTCCATGATAATCTTTATATACTTCTGTAGAACCTCTTCTCTGTTATCTTTATATCTTATAGGAAATTGTATAGTATTCATTGTCATATAGAAGAATAGATATAATATGGTAATTTCAGATTTTTCTTCATCTAACATTTAGCTATCTATACATTTAATGTATCGTACATTGAGTGCTGGTAGTAATAAAACAGTAGTCGATATATCGGGTGTAACAGTAAAATTGTCCAAATCGTGTAACAGCATGCGATAATTGTCCATTCCACATTTAATATCTAAAAAAAAAAATAAATAAAAATAAAAAAAAAACAACCAAAATAATTGGGTTTCTTTTTTCCAGGTTTTCAGATGAGACGTTTAGCCATCTTGACACCGTTTCTCATATAAATCGCTGAAAAACCCTTTGAGTTATTCAGCTAGAAAGAGTATATTTTAAAATCGTTTTGTGCCGTCCCTGTTATGTTTTCTCAACTGAGCAATGGTAAGAGGAAAAAGATCATTCAGGTCTTCAGTAATGGTACCAACATTCATACTCTGGCTTCCATCTTCAAAGTCCATCCAAAGAAACTCAAGAGAACGGTGAATACGTTAAAAAAAAAAAAAGAACAGTAGAAAGGAAAACTGAATCAGGAGGTCACAACAGGAAGAGGGATCATCATTTCAACTTAGAGATAAATGCATCCTTATTGTTCAAAATAGAGTGTTATAAAAAAAATTGGCGACTTCCAGTAAGATACCTTTAATCGTTTTTAAGATACAATGTTCCAAATCTTAATCTAAAAATTTTTAATAATTTTGCTGTTACACGATTTGGTCAATTTTGCTGTTATACCCGGTATGTTAAAATTTATACTACTACTACTACTACTACTACTACTACTACTAATAATAATAATAATAATAATAATAATAATACTGATTAAATAAATTTGTTCCTCACTGGCAGCACAACTCTGAATTTCATGCATGAATCAATCAAGTGCATATATATATATATATATATATATATATATATATATATATATATATATATATATATATGTATGTGTGTATGCATATATATATATATATATATTATATATATATATTCTATTATATATATATGAACTAATTGTAATTGCTTAGTCCACTCGTCAGCAGGTCACAGCAATTGACTGCCGTTTATCCTCATTTTTCATCACCTTTATAATAAGTTTGATGTAATTAATTTATGCGCTAGTTGGAATGTTCTTATTACTGGTGTTGGCTTGATTTTTCTCTCTTTTGCTGCATGTGTTTGCGTGTGCATGGGTGCATGTGTGTATGTATAAACTGTTGTGGTCATTTCTTCTTTGTATTATTTTCTTGTCTCCTTACACTCTCTCCCTATTGCCTACGAACATAAGAGGCACTTACGCTTGGACAACCCTTTCAAATCGATCGTAACACACAGAAATACGATAGGCTATAACTTCAACTTAATAAATGCCATCCTAATAAGAAAGGATTGCAATTTATTACGTAGAAAATACTTAGAAGGTATCTTGATAAATATATTCCTATCAATAAATACAGGACAAACAGATTTTATTAGATCGTCCAACATTTATAAAATTCATACTGAAAGAATATAAGGTTAGTCTACCTACAACCATGACCAGTGTAACTTAAATCTTTTCGTTTCAACATAAAACTTCCCACAATCAATAACACGGACTTTACCAGACAGAAATAAACAAATGGTCACTAGACGCACATGTACACAAACTTATACATATTATCAGATGATACGCATACATACACGAATTATACACTCAAACGCTACCGAACAAGACTAATACACATGAGGTTTACTTAACCAATGAAAAACAAGCAACACAAAGAAAAAATACCAGATTTTTTTCTTTTCCATATTTAATTTTCTGATTAAGCTTAAATAAAAACGAAACATGTTAAATTCATAAGCGTTTCACATTTGTTCCATATACTGTTATATATATATATATATATATATATATATATATATATATATATATATATATATATATATATATATATATATATATATGTATGTATGTATGTATGTATGTATGTATGTATGTATACTAACGCGTAACAACAAGAAAGTCTTCAGTAATTTGCTTATCATAAAAGGATAAAATAACGTCGAATCCAATTTGGTAACTTGCCAGATGTGTCGCTCTTGGATATTACTGATAACTGTAGCCACACCAAAATCTCTATAGTCGGCACCAGTGCCATTTCCAGAGCAAATTACATTAGACCCACTTTCTCCTAACTTTGCTTAAATGACTGGGATTGGGGAAGTTATTGTTAGGATGTAGAGTGAAGAGAAAAAAAACAACAATATATATAAATTAAGAAACTCGTTTGGCCTTAGTATTTCGTGTCATAATTGATTGTGAGGGTCAAGATTTTACGGTCTTTATTTTGTCATGTGTACCTCTCCATCACATTGCTTTAGAAAAAAATGGAACGCACTTTCATGTGCACCCACACAAATGCTTTGAGGCTGCATGATTTTATGAATACCCTGCACACAACTACCCATGACGTCAGGGTATAGAGTTTACGCCTAATGAAACCACTAAATGTTGGTAATAATGTTATTTAAACAAAATATTAAAGCAATTACATATAAAGAAATCAATTCGTTTATCGCTGAGTTTTTTCATATTTCGTATTTAAAAAAAATCTAAAAGGATTCGATCAGATTGAGGTTAATATTTATTTCCATATTTCGAACGTAGATATTTTGTGTTCAAACCTATTAGGTTGTATCAAAAGTTTGTTTCTGTTTACCATAGGTGGCGCTTGAACACGTAATTGTTTCCCCCCACGTGAATAGAATTTGTGACACCGATTCTGAAAGGTGACATTTTAACGCTTCTTTCAATACGATTCGCGTGTGAATTGTGAATTATGTTTTTACTTTAAAAGCGAAAATGAAGGAAATTGAAATACATTTTCGTAATTTGATGACCTTTTATTTCCTTTGCGGAAATAAAACTGTATAATCAGTGAAAAACGAAGATGGTGCCATAGGCTGAGAGCACCAGTGGTTCCCCAGGCTCAGAAGTCCCAATTTTGATCTGGAGGAGCGAGAAATGTTCCGACGGGCCTGCAATTGATGGCCAAATCGAAACGCTTATTTAAAATAATCCAGCTCACACGACACGGGACATCGCAGAGATACTCTCATATGAGCGTTGTAAAACATGAATATACGTTTCGCTACGATGTTTGATTGCCTCATGATGTAACGGAAAAAATGAATGGTCCACATTTCCACTTTCTATTCTCTGCTCAAACGCCAAAAAAATATTTGCGAAGAACGGATATAGCCATTGTTAAGCATCCCCAAAATGAGTTTTCACCCGAAGAAATTGATGATTTTTATCTGGTGAGATAAGAAGTGTAGCGATATTATTTCCATAGTTAATTGCAGCAAAAGATGGCTTGTTAATTGTAACGCCTCCAAAACTAAACTTATCTCCATTAATCATGTGAAAGACTCCTTGCTACCTTCCATCAGCATGGCTGATGCTAACCTCCAGGAAAGTGGCACGTTTCGCCTACTCGGGCTCATGTTCTCTGCATATATGAAGTGGAAACACTATATTGAATCCATTGCTAGGCCAGCTGCTATGAAAGTTGGTTCACTATGTCGGGTAAGACAATGTTTCTTTCCAGAATCTAGCTTACATATCTATAAGTCTTCCATTCGTTCATGCTTAGAATTTTGCTGCCACATATCGTCCAGAGCCCATTCTATTTGCCTTGAGATTCTTGATAAAATCTAAAGCAGAATTTGCAATATTATTGGTCCCGATCTGGCGGCTCAGTTCCAGTCACTTCACCATCGCCGTAAGGTTTCTTCTCTGTGTCTTTTCTATAAATACTTTCATGGTAATTTTTCGAATGAGCTCTTCGCTAGTTTTTTAATTTAAGTGCAGCACGAGACTGGCGTCGAGATCTCTCCAATTTACTTTTGAACTGATTAGATGTAGCCGTAAATTCTATGCTATTCTATTCTTCTCTCGCATTTTTTTTGTTTGTGGAACTACCTTCCGACTCTATGCTTTTTAACCAACTTTAATGTGCAAAAATTTAAATTTAATGTCAATCGCTATCTAATGTTCATCTGACTACTCTCTTCACTTCCTACTTAGCATTAATGTTTCTGTTATTAATTCTTTCACACCATATAAACTCTTTGATTTTAGTGGCATAACTCTATTGCTTGTGGTAATTACGATTAAAAAAATGAAGAAAATTACAGGCCTCTGCCGCAAAAATCTCACGTTAAATTCAAACATGTACTCTTCTCAGCTGGAGCTATTAAAAGTAGCGATGAAAAGTATGCTGAATTAGCCAATCGGAAGGGATACGACTTCTATTAGGACAGCGGTGGATCTCAGAAGCGGCTTGGACGCTCTACTACACCTGCAGTCAGTCAGTTAAGTGCCAATGACTGACTAAGCAGAAGATCTTCTCGCACTAGGTTGTCATTTTTTCTGCGACAGATTCCAACCTAACAGTGACAGGGTCGGTAGAATATCGACGCCAGCTTTACGGAGGTTACAGAGTTAGAGCAATTTTAGCTCTGAATGATGGCAACCCTCACGTTAAAAAAGAACATTTATCACATCGAAATCAAAAAGATCATTCAACTGTGAGTACTGTCCTGACATTAAAACTACTTTTATTTCAATGCAGCCTATAGGCTTATAGCCTACAGCATAAACAAAAGTGCCGTTCCTGTAAAAGTGCCGCCTGGGGAGAACCGGATCTTCCGCTCCCCTCTAGCCACTGATCAAAACGCTTGGTACACAATGTGGTCGTCGACGTCGATACACGCTAACACAAAGGAAAAATAACCAGAAGAGATGCGTATAATACAAGCCGATATAAAAATGGAGGGCCTAGAAATCATAATGATTCGCTACCGACTTCGATGTGCCGGACACCTTGCCCAAATATCTGACGTCTACCTACCCAAACAGATTCTCTTCCCGGGGCTCGCATCTGGCAAGAGACCACGTGGAACCCCACGTCGACGATTCAAAGATTATCTCAAAAACACCTTGCTGGGGACAGAAATCGATCCGGTCAATTGGGAGACAGAAGCTGTTGAAAGAACCAATTGGAGAAGAGCAGTCCACAAAAAAACAAACCTCCTCCTGAACAAATAAAGGAGACGAAGAGAACCCAAAGAAAAGCCAGAGCTCTGAAACCTGTTACGCTACCATGCGGTGGCTGTGGACGTCACTTCAGATCCAGCATAGGACTCAGAAGGAAATGTTGATAAATACCCAAATACTTGGCAACGAGTTCCGCCAACGACGATATAAATCCATCAAATTATGGCGCGAATCCGATATTTTATATACTTCAATCAAGTCCGTTTCTCACCTTTTTAAGTTCAGATGAAAAGGCATGTTTTGTTTGTTGGGTATTCAGTAAATATCTATTTATATTGGAAGGAATTCAGCATAAAAAAGCGGTGTTGGCACGCAAAATGACATTGATTCATTTTCGTATTTGATGAAATATTGAATCTTCGGCCAATAGTTGAAACATAATCAAATATAGCAAACAAATCCACTTATATTTCAATCTATCTGGAACGAAATAATTATGTTACTCGGAAAAAGATAAAAAAAACAAACAATTTATTTGATGAGGTCGAAGATGAACGATCGAGGTTTACAACTGAACCAACCTCCCGGATGAAATGGAGAGATTCAATTTTAACACCAATATATTTGTTGATCTAGATGAATACCAAAATGAATAAATACTTTTGCAAAAAAGAAAGAAAGAAAGATAAAACGAAAACATAGCAATCATGAAATACAACATCATCCATACTTATCCCCCGTCATCGTCAAAATAAAACAAAACAACAGAGAGACAAACGAGAAAGAGAGAATGAAAGAAAGAAAGGAAGAAAATTATAGACCCAATATATACTCAAACAATAATTTCTGTCTTTTAAACCTTTGAGCCCTGACCACCGCTTTAGCGGTGGTAGTGAAAAATGACGTAATGCCAAATCACCGGTTGAACAGTGGTAGAGAGAAATGACGTAATGCCCAGCCACCGGTTTAACAGTGGTATAGTAAAATGACTTAATGCCCAGCCACTGGTTGGACAGTGGTAGAGAAAAATGACTTAATCCTCAGTTACGGTGGGTAAACACTTGTAATTACTTTTATATCTACCGTGAAGTTTTACATACCAATTATTTGCGAATTTTGACTCAGGAGCTCAGGCAAAAGGGTGAGAATTGTTCATGAACGCAGGGCTCAAAGCGCTAATTTAGTGTGTCTCCTCGGAGAATGAATACACAAACGTTAATTCACATTTTCTACACTCATACAAATAAAAGTTTATTTAAAGTATATCTCGTCAATACTGGAAAGAGCAATAACAGCTACTGGACCTCTATTTTCCTGAAATCTATTTGCCTGAAAATTGTTTTAAGAGGAAGATTTTATAAATTTCATCTGACAGCAGCACTGGAAGCTCAGCAAATTAATACTAAATATTTACTTATAAGGAAACAGCTAATATCACCATTACCATTAGCATGCTTACTGAACAGTATTATTTAAAAAATGTCATATACCATCAAGATGTCGGCGTTCATAGCTCTCCACGTGGTGGTTTTATTTATTGTCTGTAAATAGTTGACTTATCTCCGAATATTCACTGCCAACCTCTGATATTGAAGACCTGAAGAATTACTGAACGGCTGCTACTAGACTACGACGAACATGTTTAACAAGATGCTAAACAATTTCATACGTCAAGCATAACCAAACTTCACGGAGCATGCACTATTAACATAATTTTGTTGCTTTAGCCATGAAAATTCGCCACCCAACAAAGTAGGACAGAAGATTTAACATCTGTTAAAACAATTCCCAGATGTTTAAACTTCTGTACCCGGAATAACTACATTCCTTGTTTCCGCCAAGACGAATATGAAATGTGATAGGCCCTGATCTGGCATCCCGTCTACAATCATTTTGCGACAGACGTTCCGTGGCTTCCTCTGTCTCTTCTACAAGTATTTTCACGGCAACTATTCCGACAAGCTACTTTCGCTGGTTCCCACACTGCATGAATTTAAGCGAGTTACTAGGTTGGCATCTCGGATCCACACTTTCACTGTCGAAACGGTTAAATGTAGCCGTCTCTTCTACTCCGACAGCTTCTTATCTCGCACTTCCCGACAGTGAAACTCCCTTCCTCTTGCTATAACTATAATCTTCAAATATTCAAGTGTAATGTCAATTGACATTTTCTGTTACTTTGATCTTGTTCTCCGTCCTTCTTTGTAACCTTTCCTCAAACACGCCTCTTTACTCTTGTTCTCAATCCTCTGTAGCCCCTTCCGTGCTAGTGGCACTCCCGGCGTCTTTGAGGTGATTTGCTTAATAAAAAGTTCTAACCTTCACGGCTAGGACACAACATGACACTCACATTGTAGCAAACCACTCCCGTTTCTTCCGCATTTCATTGGTGAGAAGTAAGTTCGATTCGAACAACTGCTCTATGGAATCGATTCCCAAGAGGATGTTTCCCCGATCGCTATAATTTTAACCTATTTAAATCTAGGGTTAACCGTTATCGTCCCAACCCATTCACATAAACTGTGACTCTTATGTTGTAACCTTCGACCACGAGAGTGCCCCGGGTTTTGTACAGGGTGAACCTTACTTAAAAAAAGGGGGACATAAAATGTATTTATACTTAATATCAGAAAGAAACCGTTGAAATTTCTGGAACACATACTAAGGAAAGAAAGCCTAGAGAATTTGACACGCACAAGATATATTGAAAACAAGATAAACAGCAAGATAATGAGCTTGTATAAATAGATGGCAGAACGGGAAGATGGAATAAAAGTAATAATACAAACATTACTTAGAGTTACAAAGATAAGGAAACTGTGGTGAGCCATGATCACCCACACCCTGAATGGGCACGACCACGAGAGGCACCCGGATTTTTTACAGTGTGAAACTCACTTAAAAAAGGGGGCATAAAGTGTATTTATACTTAGTGTCAGAAAGAGACAGTTGAAATTTCTGGAACACATAATAAGGAAAGAAGGCTTAGAGAATTTGACACGCGCATGATATATTGAAGACCAGATAAACAGAAAGCAAGTTACCTAATGAGCTTGTATAAATAAATGGCAGAACAGTAAGTTGGAATAGTAGTAAAAATACATTAGAGCTACAAAGATAAAAAAATTGTGGAGAGCCATAATCGCCCACATACTGAATGGACACGACATATGGAAGACGGAGATTAGGGTTAAGAAATACGGCGCAAAAAAAATTATATTTTCCCCCATTTTTCTGATTAGAATTATTTTGTAGATTTCTTTAATGCTCCTCTACGTACATAAAATTCTTCGTCAAAGGTGATACCCAGAATCGAACTCGGGAGGACAAGACTTAGGATAACCACACCCAGCCTTAACACACACACTCTTCACTTCGTTCTAGTCCTCGATCGCTTTTCAGTCCGCCCAATGAAACTAACATGTATTGTTAGAATAGCAATCTATTTTTAGTTACCAACAACGAAATTGCCATTACGGAATTGTCGATACACGATAAAAAAATCGAGCGAATTCAGTTAGTGAAATTCAAGTTAGATTTGAAGCCGACGTGAAGAAAGGACATACATTAACCGCATAAAAATCATTTGTTAAAATGATTATGTGACTGTTCCTGCATTTGAAGAATTAATTTTGTGTGCTTTTAATACGTGCATTTCAGTGTGTGTTCATGTATTCATAGGCATGTGTGTTGGAGAGAGCCTTTGTGTGCTTTTGTCGTGTTGATGATAGCTAGG
>OZ038506.1:90769992-90774992 GCA_964036315.1 Acanthosepion esculentum | reverse complement strand
TTTACGTGAACGTTCTGATATCTCAGTTTTTCATATATATATATATATATATATATATATATATATATATATATATATATATAGAGAGAGAGAGAGAGAGAGAGAGAGAGATAGATAGACAGACAGACAGACAGACAGACAGACAGACAGACAGACAGACAGACAGACGTAGACACGGTGGAGTAACGGATAGCGTCTTGGATAGAGGAATCGGAGAGCGGAGTTCGAACTCCATTCGAATACATTACATTCACTTCCGTGCTAATACTCTTGGGAAAGGTATGAATACACATCTTCTCCCTCCAGCTATGGGTAAATAGCCTTGTAAATAGTCCCAGAGAAGGACAACTCTGAATTCAAAACCTGCAGAGCCCCTCAAAAAGTGTGGATGGTTCTACACGAAATCTTCCCCACTATAATCAAATCTCATGTCTCCGAATTGATTCGACGGGAGAGTCGAGTATATATATATATATATATATATATATATATATATATATATATATATATATATATATATATATATATATATATATATATATATATATAAATAAATAAATAAGCGTATTTATATCTATCTCTCAATATATATAAATATATATACCTCAGTCTATTCATATCTATCACACACTCTCTCTATATATATGTAATGACTTTTCAGTACTGTCTTGGATTTATAATCTCAACTGATAAATGCAACAGAATGGGAACTTTATTTCACAGTCTACATCTTGCCAAGAATGTATCCTAATATCTGAGTACCTAACCTCAAATGGAATCAGTCAGAGAATGGACAATGGTTTTGCTTGGAGTGCATTGCGAACTGCGGTTGGAGGTAGCCCTCTTGCTGTGAAGCAATTTTATATCTTTGCATGCATAAATAACTAGAATTATTGGCAAGGCAAATATGTATATCAAATATCAATTGATTAAGATCCGAACTGGGAATTAGAATAGAACTGGGAATAAGAATAAGGTTCCAAATAGCGTTGAAGCTAAAATGAAATTAGAAGTCGAATAGAATTGTCGAAAATCCCGTTTGGCCCAATCCAAATGTCGGAATTTAAAAAAAGACGAAAAGAAAAATGTGGAAAACATTTAATTTTAATTTTCTAGAATATAAACATTTTGATTATATAACAATTAATCTATCTATCTATCTATCTATCTATCTATCTATCTATCTATCTATCTATCTATCTATCTATCTATCTATTTCAGTCTGTTTCTATCTATCTATCTATCTATCTATCTATCTATCTATTTCAGTCTGTTTCTTTCTTTCTATCTATCTATCTATCTATATATCTATTTATCTATCTGTTTCTATCCATCTCTCTATCTCTCTATCTATTTATGTATTTCAGTCTGTTTCTATCTATCTATCTATCTATCTATCTATCTATCTATCTATCTATCTATTTCACTCTGGTTCTATCTATCTATCTATCTATCTATCTATCTATCTATCTATCTATTTCAGTCTGTTTCTATCTATCTATCTATCTATCTATCTATCTATTTCAGTCTGTTTCTATCTATCTATCTATCTATCTATCTATTTCAGTCTGTTTCTATCTATCTATCTATCTATTTCAGTCCGTTTCTATCTATCTATCTATCTATCTATCTATCTATCTATCTATCTATCTATCTATCTATCTATCTATCTAAATATCTATCTATCTAAATATCTATCAATCAATCTCTCTATCTAACTATCTGTTTTTCTTTCTGTCCAATTGTTAACAGAATTATTTGGCCGACGTATTATTCAGTTTTCGTTTAGTGTATAACCTATAACTGAAAAAAAGAATTTTATTTTTATCGAAAAACATGGCGACAGAGACTCAGTGGCCTATTCTAGGCAATACGAAGTACATAGAAAACTCTAAAACCTCTTCGTCCCTCACATGTTCGGTCCATGTTATTCTCAAGTATCCCCCTGCGGTATCACATTTCCGCTGCTTGAAGTCCCCTCTTCATCTCTGAGGCGATTATCTACCATTCACTGCCATATCATTCCACAGATATTTCGTAACAGCTGAGTACTTTTTTTGGTTTCTGACAAATTTTTTTTCTGTTACTTAATACTTTGCTTAGCTTTTGAAATGCATCATTTTCTATCCCAATGGGCCTTCGTCTGTATTTAAATTTAATTTATTCGCATGTACATAATTTTTTTAATTTAATACAAATCCCAAAACGTATAATATCAAACAGGATCTAAATCCGTGGCGATTTGATGCCAGAAATGATAAATTGTTGAAGTCTTTGAATCTTTGATTCCACATAAACCCTGCAAAGTAATCTTTGATTATATCGCGATTTTGTTTTTTGCTCGATAGGTTACTTTCGTTTTTTATGTATATCTCTGCCACATCGCTTCCTCTCGTCTTGTAGCTGCACCATTGTTTGCCCGTGTAAGTCTATAAAAGCAGCCAGACTTTAATAGATCACAGTTGATATCACAGATATTTCATCGGCAGAATGTTACTGTTTAAAGCCTGGCTTTCGTTACAAGAACGTATTTCTTGAATGTACGGTCTTGTCCGTTGAGTTTACTTTCGTACTAATGCTCTAGGAAAAGGCATGAACGCATCTCCACCTCCCCCTAACTCCAACACTGATTTAAAAAGCAGAATAGATTCAGCACTCTCTAACCTTGGTTGCCAACCAATCTGGGAAAAGGAGTACTCTGTATTCACATTGGTGGGGAAATTAACTGAAATTACTCCATTATTTTTCCTATGAAGTCACGGCAGTTAAGTGATAAACCGGAAATCTAGACTGCCATGTTCTGAATTGTAATAAAACAAATTTCCTTGAACTGCCGGATGTTACAATGTTTTTAAAAAAAGGATCTCTGGTTTTGTTAAGAAGAACTTTAATTTTTAAATGTGTTTTTGGGTGTCGTTTTCGCTTCTTATGTAGTTTCTAGAGTATCTGACATCTTCAGTACATTCCAATGCTTCTTCCGTGATGGTGATTGGAATGGAGTTGCAGTCCAATCACTGGTTCACATTATCTTTTATTTTCTGGTTGATGTGAATTCGTTTTGTATAATTATTCATTCGTCCGAAGAGCACTTTCAATTTTAAAGTTTTTAATCGATTTCATTTCTTGGTGGTTCATATACAGCAAAACGAAGGACAAAAACGAGCTGGTTGCTAATTGATAAAATGCACCTGACCTGTATTTCAGGCATACAACATATATCATGGGTTTGTGTCGAAATTCATTGTCATATTTTCATCATTTGTAACATACATAATTTATTTCTAAATGTTTATACAACACAGTAGAGTATTAAACAATAAATGTACTGAATAAATTCGAAAATCAGTTCTATATTCTGTACTTTGCTTCAGTTTACCTACTTTAAATAGAGTACAAGTAAAAATTTTATCTATTTTTCACTTATTCATTTTATTTATTTTCATGAAAGAAAAAACAAAGTTTTTGTGCAAAACACAATACCGACTTGTTGGATTTAAAAAATTTTTATTTGATAAGATTTTAGGTTTATAAGTCTCAGGGTTGTTAAAGCGGGGAGGAATAGCTGTAAGCGGATTTACTCAAACTGACAACCTTATCTTGGTTGCTGCTGTCATAACGTTTCAACCATTTTACTCTACAGCCTTCTTCAGGTGTCTGTCATTGTTTCTAACCTTCTGCTAATATAAAAGCTAACACTTTATTCAATCTAAATGGTGAGATTGTTTTCATTCTGCTGTCTATTCTAGACGATCACTCCATATCAGGTAATTTGTCGTTGTGATACCAGTTGTCATTTCTGCAGAATCAGTTGATTTTTTGTACTATCTGAACCAAGAATTGAACTCAAGGACATAAAGAAACATTTTATTTATTTTGAGGAAAGAGAAAGCAAACAGGTCGAAAGTTTTCAGTACAATGTAAAATACCGACGGTTTTATATTTTAAGGAAATTTTATAGTTAGCCGTAAATTCGGAGTTCGTTAAACGGGCAAGTCGTTAAACGAGGAGTGACTGTATGAAGAATGAGTTCAGTCAACCTAACAACTCTTAGAATAATAAATAAGATTTAAATAATCAATTCATTTAGATGTGCCTAATACAACCGATAACTTAGACTGGAAAGGTTAAATAGGTGGACCAATTAAAATTCTGCCCTTAGATTTAAAATTAAAATGAACGGCTATTGATGCATGTGGATGGAGATCGTTATTGATCAAGATCGATAAATCCCGATGTAAAGAGACTGAAACGGGGGCATTTCGATTGGGAGCTAGAAATGAGGGGGGGAGAAGAGGAGGAGGAGGAGCGGTGAAAATATGAAATCAATTGGTCGAAAGCAGATTATTTTCAGAAAGGAGAAGTGGCTGAAAACTTGGTAATCAGAAGTGGCTGACAAGTGTTAGAAATGAGATGAGACTGGAAAAAATATCGATGCAATCATAAGAAAACTACAGATCGATCGTTCAAACTCGGTCATTCGCTAGTCAATCACTCAATAAAAATCCGAATATAATTTTTTTTTTGTGTCTACATTTCAATGTCAGGAGAGCGTTCATAGCCTTAAGAACAGTTTGAAACATCAAAGTTCTGACATACATTGTTACTCAGATGCATTAAGATGAAATATAAGAACATTGCCTGTTGTCTGCAGTTTTACCAGTATGCCAAACAATAAACTTGATTTGTTGTTCAATGCGATCTCTTTCGCACTCCTTGTTCTCACAATCCCAGCCCTGTATTTTTCCTCCATCATCTCTATCTATCTATCTATCTATCTATCTATCAATCAGCCTCTATCAAAAAATTCTGGAAATTTAAATAATTCACACGAACTGAATATAGTACGAACTTTTAACGCAACCCTTGTGAACAGGTCGCAAAACAGTAGATAGCCCTCAAGTACCAGCGTAATAAGTGAAGGTAGAATACTACCAACCTTTCAAACTTGTGTGAATGGATGTCGGAAAGAAGAATGAGAGGCCAAGGGAGAAATACTGCAA
>OZ038506.1:90762492-90767492 GCA_964036315.1 Acanthosepion esculentum | reverse complement strand
ATCTATCTCAGTCTCTTCATATCTATCTATCTATCTATTTATCTATCTCAGTCTCTTCATATCTATCTATCTATCTATTTATCTATCTCAGTCTCTTCATATCTATCTATCTATCTATCTATCTATCTATCTATCTATCTATCTATCTATCTATCTAGCTATCTCAGACTGTTCCGATATATCTCGTACACTTCGGCATGGTGTAATGGTTAACGAGCTTGTTTCGCTGCATCAGTTGCAGGAGAGTAGTGAGTTTGATCGTCACTGTGTTCTCTATGATTTCGGCCTTGTTCCACAAGATATTAAATACTGTATTACTCCTTTACATTCCACGAATAATTTTCTCCGAACACAGGAAATTGTTGCCATAGAAACATTAATCTAACTCGTTACGTTACCGTTTAAATTTGAATTCGCTGATTCGATTGAATTCCATTGGTTGAATTTGTCGCTTCTTTGTTTATCTCACCTTCCTCCTCTTTTTTTGTCTTACATTGAAATACATTGATATATAAACTGTAGACATTTTCTTATCTCTTTTTCCTCAACTTCCTTCTCCTTACAAAAAGGAGAATGCTGAATACCCGTTTCAACGTTTATTTCCCTTTTCTCGTCCTTTTTCCTTTTCTTTCTCTTCCCTCTTTCGCTTTATTAATCACTTAGCTTTTCTTCTTTCTCTCTATATAATTTTTTTTTACCTTTTCTGGAAAGATTTACAAAGACGGAAGTGGGAGATGTGCTTCATTAACTGTATTTCGGAATAAAATAATTTAGCAGCATCGTTATTTCCCACCTGAAGAAACGTTACTTTTTAACGTTGAAACAAGATGTACAGTTTTGTAGTGGGTATGTACATATTCAAATGTAACAGTGCATAATAAATAAATATTTATTGCTCTAAATACTTTTGTACTGAACCCTGTTTTAAATTAATGTTTTGAACGCGGAAATTTTACTCTTCGTCTTTTACATTTCGAGATATATATATATATATATATATATATATATATATATATATATATATATATATATATATATATATAATTGATGTAAACCTATAAAGCAGCCTTGTTCCGTAACCCAAAATCATGTTCCCAGTGTAGTCTTGTCTGTAAGTGTCTTGTGGGTTAGAAGTATCGTATTCGACATAAACATTTATTGGCTAACTTATAGGTTAATGTCGAAAACCGACGTGAGAGTCTATTATATATATATATATATATATATATATATATATATATATATATATATATATATATATAAAGGAAACTGTAAAAATCGAACAAACAAAACTTACAATAGCAGTGGAAGACAAGGAGAATAGTAATCAACTTAGATGTTGTAAGAAGGTGATATTTGTTGTGGTCAAACACTGCTTGTCTTCAGTCCGGTCGATCGAATGGAATTGCAGCCACTGATTTGATGGCTGACTAGCCGAACCCAGGGTTACTGGCGGGGAGGTGCGGAGGTAGTTTGCAGATCGCCATTTTGTTGAGTACGTTCAGTCAAAGGGTAGACTAGCGGTCGCTTGGTATTAGAGGCGCAAGAAGGGAGCGGCGAAATTCGCGAATAAAAAGCGATGAAGAAAAAGAAAGCAAAGGAGTTTTTTTTCTTCAACTTTACATTTCTTTTATGATAATGAAAGAATGGGAGATAAATCAGAATGGACAATTTTGATTTTAGGCAGCACCCTTTTTATACACTGAAACAGATAATGGAATAGAAAATGTAATCCGTGAGCATTTGAAACATAACACCCCGAATATATATATATGTATAGATATATATATTTTAAATAAAAATAAAAACAGACCATTTAAAGTTTTTTTTTTTATTTATTTTTTTAAGCGTATCACCCCAAGAAAGGCTGGAGGCCACTATCACGCAAGGGGTTATAGAAGGGTTGGAGGAAGAGCAGATAGGAGTGGTAAAGGAGAGGATGTGGAGAAAGAGAAAGACAGTGGGTGATCTGATTTTATTTTTATTTAAATTATTAGCTATGATTTACATTGAGCTCTCTGGATTTTATCCTCCTTGGGTCTACCCATACGGATTACCTAGTTTTTCGTAAACTATATATATATATATATATATATATATATATATATATATATATATATAATAAATAAACTACGGTGATTTCAGAACTCGAAATTTCATGCCATTTGCAATCTTCAGGTGCAATTTTTTGGTTTTACCGTTTGTTTAATACTTCAGGTAATAGCGAGATATTTCATTGTTAGCGAGGATTATTATTGTTTAAATGTGTTTAAATGAATTGTCGTTTAATTTAATTTAATAAAATATTATTTAATATTTATCCATTTCATTATATATATATATATATATATATATATATATATATATATATATATATATATATATATATATAAAATGAATATTAAATTAAATAAATATTATATTAAATAATAATAACACACACACACACACACACACACACACACACACACACACACATATATATATATATATATATATATATATATATATATATATATGCCAAATTAAACCGGTAAGTTCGGAGCTTGATATGGTTAGTAATTGAATTTTGATGTGTATTTTTCGATGTGTAGCGTTCAATGATTTTTTAATGGATAATCGTGTATGTGAGGGACAGGATTATTCTGATGGATTGCAGAAAATTGGATATGATATATATGAAGTACGAAATTCGAAAAACAAACATGGAGGTAATCGATATTCTCCTGGGAATAATATGCGTGTGAATCAGTGATGCAATTATTGATTATTAATTGGCATATTTTTCGGTGTCACCTTCAACCTTTAGGCGTAGGCTCTCTCTCTCTCTCTCTCTACACACCCACATGAACGCAGGCACGCACGCACACACACACACGTATATATATATATATATATATATATATATATATATATATATATATATATATATATATATATATGTAATTAAGAAAGAAAATAATTAAAAAAGAGACAACCTTAATGTTCTATGACTATAATTTATTTCCCCCAAAATATATTTTTCCTGGTTCATCAGGTTGTCTCTTAATTATTTAATTAATATTTGCTCTGTTGTTACGTTGTGCTCTCTGGCTTACCTCATCTTTGGTATTATCCAAACGGATAACCAAACCCTTCATTGCCTTACTATATATATATATATATAAGAAAGAAAGAACAGTAAGATATATAATCCGGTGTTCTTATGATATTTTTTATTTTACAAAAGAGTGCTCAATGTAAATTTACAGAGCATAAATATTATAAATTAACTGATTTAAAATGTTTTTTCGCTACACAGTAATAACCATGTTTCAAAAATGGAAGTTAAAATTTCAAATTTAATTTTGTAATTAAATTGAAATCATTCGTTCCGTTTCATCTTCAAGCGAATAGTGGAATAACTTATTTTTAAACGTTTAAAGTTTTAAACGCACATATAAATTCATAATTTCCTGTTTCCAAAGATACAGAAAAATCCAATCATTCACACAGGGGCGGTAGCGTGTTCATTTTTATTAACTATAATTGTATCAATTATAAGTTACGTTCGAAAAAGAGGTTAAGTTTAGGGAGGGTAGGGTGTATTTTTCAACAAATTCTGACATCCGTTAAATGCATGTCGTCTGGGTTTATTTTTATTAACGGCAAATATATATATATATATATATATATATATATATATATATATATATATATATATATATATATATGTGTGTGTGTGTGTGTGTGTGTGTGTGCGATAACTGAATAATGAATTATTAGTGTATATGCGAAAGGATGTTGCAAAGATTTCGTTTTGTCCCACTTCTCCAAATCAGAATCTAATTTGGTTTGTATCCGAAAAATATCTATCTGTGAAGGTAGCTATCCATGTTGCAGACGCCTATGCAGGCATATTTGAGTTTATAACACAACTACGCTTAGCCTAGCAGTTTCTGCGATAGATATTTTTCTTCCATCACTCTTGGTTTTATTGGATTGTTAAAAAGTTCCCGTTTTTTTTTGTTACCCTATATATATATATATATATATATATATATATATATATATATATATATATATATATATATATACATATATTAAACATGTTGTATTGAATCTTAAAGACAACATAGTCCTGCATATTTTCTTTTGAATTTTCTCATATTTTCTAATGAGACTTTTTATTTGAAAATGATATCGAAATAAATATTGTCCGTACGATAATCTAGTACTTTCGAACATCATTGTTCATCTTCAGGGTCAAAGTTTTTGTCAAAATTTTTTAAAAACATCTGCCAATTATCTTGTAGCGGAATCATGTTGCTACATTTTTTTACAAACTAAATAAACGTTAAAATCCTTTTAATTTCAAAAGACGCTATGATGTTATCACGTGCATGGCGAAGATTTTTAATCATGCAGGACTATGTTGTCTTTAACATTCAACACAACATGTTTAAAAGAAAAGTTGCTGCCAAATTACACACATGTATATATATCTATATCTATCTATCTATATATATATATATATATATTAATAATGATATATTAATGTTATAATTAATATATTAATGTTATATATTAATCACGTAGAAAGAAAAACTGAGAATAGGAATTGAGGAAAGGACAAAAATGAACGCGATTCAAGAGTGTAGAAGAATGCGATTAACCATTGCATTGAAATTGAATTTATATTGTTGTCATCAGGGAAGCAAAGAAACGGAAGGGAGTTCCGCAGGTGGGAAGTACGAGGAAAGAAACTGTTAGGGTAGGAGTGGCTGTTGCATTTAGGTATGTCAACAGTAAACGAGTGGAACCTAGATGGCAATCTAGTAGCACGCTTAAATTAATGCCGACGGAGCACCAGGGAAAAAAACTCGTCGGAGCATTTGTCATGAAAATATTAGTTAAAAAGTCAGAGGGAAGACACGTCAATTATTTATGGAAAAAAAACGTAATATACGGAATATAACATCCCTAACAAAATAAATAAATAAAGAAATTACTTAATTAAA
>OZ038506.1:90707492-90757492 GCA_964036315.1 Acanthosepion esculentum | reverse complement strand
TTTAGCCGACGCATTTTGTCCTCTGGGGGACTTTATCAATGCAACTAGAAAGATTTAATTCGTTGCAAGTGTTTATATACTAAAGCAAGAATGACATACTTTTATCAAGGATTTTATCTTTTAACAAGGCAGTGGTGGATTTAACCGTTGTCTTTGATCTTTTCACATTTTGTGGTCGAGTATGTTGGCTTGGGAAAGTAGCAATATATATATATATATATATATAGTTTACGAAAAACTAGGTAATCCGTATGGGTAGACCCAAGGAGGATAAAATCCAGAGAGCTCAATGTAAATCAGAGCTAATAATTTAAATAAAAACAGACCACTTTAAGGTTCCATGTAATAAATTATTTCACCACAGCCCTTCTAAAGGACCGCGGATCGTCAGACTTTACTATTTTTGGAAGTAAAGTCTGATGATCCGCGGTCCTTTAAAAGGGCTGTGGTGAAATAATTTATTACATGGAACCTTAAAGTGGTCTGTTTTTATTTAATTTATATATATATATATATATATATATATATATATATATATATATATATATATATATATATATATATATATATATATATAATACTAGGAATTACGCGCCAAAAATTAATGATCATCAGACTTTACTATTTTTGGAAGTAAAGTCTGATGATCCGCGGTCCTTTAAAAGGGCTGTGGTGAAATAATTTATTACATGGAACCTTAAAGTGGTCTGTTTTTATTTAATTTTATATATATATATATATATATATATATATATATATATATATATATATATATAATACTAGGAATTACGCGCCAAAAATTAATGATAACAATGCTTAATATGAGAAAGTCATACAAATTAAGTATACTATATTAATTAATAATATAAGTTGTAAACAAGCAACAAAAATAAAATAATAGAAAAACTTGCCAAATAAGAGCGATAATTCTTCGTACAAGAAATTCGGACAATTTCGGACTATAACGTCTCTTGCCGCTACGAAGTGTAGGCAAGCGACAGAAATTCATATGAAAGAAATACGAGTGAAAATCAATAATGAATACAATGCTTTATGTATGAAATTTGAACAAATCATCATCTGTATTCGATGGCGAAGAACAACCGAATGATCATCTACACCCACAGAAACATACAAATATTTATAAAAAAAAAATGCGTCTTAAAAGATTCTACATCTTTGATTATAGAACAGAATAAAGCGACCTTATAACAGGCGACGCCAATGTGCATGACAGTCTAGACATTGTCCGTACAAAGTTCTCGAGGTCTGTTCATTCATTTCCGAATACAGACGTGTGCATTGGAGCGAAGAAATCTTATTCTTTAATTCAGTAGTTCTAAGCTGCGTCGTCTGTGAACAAAAAAATATTTTAAAGGACTAAAAAACAACAAATCAACTACAACACAAAAATCGTTGTCTATGTTGTAAAGCAGATTTGAGAACTTAAATCGGTCCACATGGGCTAACATCAACCTTTCACTGGCAAAAGTGATTTTCAAAGGCTGACAGAAGCATAAACCCAGGCTGATTGCTTCTGTCACCTGAAGCACTTGAAATTGTTCGGTTCTTCTTCTTCTTCTTCTTCTTCTTCTTCTTCTTCTTCTTCTTCTTCTTCTTCTTCTTCTTCTATGTTTCGGGTTCCTTCAGGGCATTGGTGCATTCATGGTTTTCCAAAATTTCCTGTCCATTTTAACTCTGAATAAATTTTGTAGTTTTGCTATTTTTCCTAAATCTCTATCCGCCATCTTTTTACTCAATCTCGTTAGGTAGGATATTGTTATGCGTTGTTTTCTTCTGTCCATTGTGTCTTCAATCCGACATGTGAGTATCACATTTTCCAAACCTTCTTTCCTTATTATGTGCCCTAGAAATTTCAACTGTCTCTTTTTGATGAATCGATTTTATTTATAATTCGGCATTAATTTTATAACTACATATGTTATATTTAGTAGAGGCATATATTTGAGCACACACACACACACACACACACGCACACACACACACACACACACACACACACACACATATATATATATATAAACTTTTAAGATTTGTATATCATAGCTTAACGGGTTGATCTGTGAAACTGCGAGCTGAAAGATAAGTCATTGAACTAATGAATCATTAAAGTTCCGAACACGCTATTTAAAAGTAAAACAATACTCATATTTTACTGCTTTCATATATATATATATATATATATATATATATATATATATATATATATATATATATATATATATATATGTATATCTGTAATCCTCTTCATTTTCTCCTACCTATGGGTAAATTGCAAGACAGACCGGTTTTATAGCCTTTGATGGCAACTGGTCTACCGCACAAACTAATGGCAACCTACCGAGGGAAAAAATCTGCCTTGTCAGTCATGTATCGAAAGATATATGATCGCCTAAGCATGTAACACGTACCTGACGGATATCACAGGAGTGATTAAGTGAAAAACATACAGCTGAGGGAGACCCATAGGAAGAAAGAAGGATAACAGATGGAGCAAAAGTTGGTTGGACAACAGGAAGCCTAAGAAAAAACGAAGCAGAAGATCGAGAGACGAGATAAAAAAAAAGGTTTGCTTGTTAGATATTCTAGCGATAGGCTCTCTCACAGTCGTTACAGAAGTTGAGAAGGCCTTTCTCCCTCCGTGAACACGCGGTGAGTGATAATGATGAGGATAATGATGATGATGATGACGATGTACTGTGTAAAAGGAGTGTTTTGTTAGAGATATCGTTAGCTAGTTCATCATAGTCGGTAGGATTTTTTTTCACATGGCCAATTTCATAAAATAAATAAATATAAATATTCTTGTAATTGCGTAAAAATATCTAAATATGGACCTGCAAAGAATTAAACTTGAGACCATTAAGAAAATTCAAAAAATATATAATAATGGCAGCTTGTCGACGATATGATGATGTTGAAACTTATTTTCTCAAAAGTTTTGAATACTATGTTAAACTTTGTCTGGGAGGCGATGAAATGGAGCCGTGAATAAATTAATCGTAATTTGCCTAACCCCCAAAACTGATTGACGCTTACGTCGTAACTATAAAACACACACACACACACACACACACACACACACACACACACACACACACACACACACACACACACACACACACACACACACACACACACACACACACACACACACACACACACACACACACACACACACACACACACACACACACACACACACACACACACACACACACACACACACACAGAGTGTTTTTTCTCGTGGTATACAATTTATGATCAGAATGCAAGTGTCTGGTGCTGACATAATTGTTGTCATTATAAACGCTGGCATGCCATTGCCCTATAAGCAGTTTCAACTTCTTATACAGACTCTCAATTATGATCGTTGCTATAATTATACCTTTAACCAATCGGTCGTTACGCTTAGCTATACCTAAACAAAAATTCTACATGATGCAATTATATTGCGACAAAAAACACAAGGTGATAAATAAAATAGCACTAATAATCTATCTATCTATCTATCTATCTATCTATCTATCTATCTATCTATCTATCTATCTATCTATCTATCTATCCCAGTCTCTTAAAATCTATCTATCTATCTATCTATCTATCTATCTATCTATCTATCTATCTATCTATCTATCTATCTATCTATTTGTTTGAGTGTCTTCATTACCTATCTCAGTTTGTTGTTATCTATCTATCTATCTATCTATCTATCTATCTATCTATCTATCTATCTATCTCAGTATGTTCATATCTATCTATCTATCTATCTATCTATCTATCTATCTATCTATCTATCTATCTATCTATCTCAGTCTCTTAAAATCTATCTATCTATCTATCTATCTATCTATCTATCTATCTATCTATCTATCTATCTATCTATCTATCTATCTCAGTCTCTTAAAATCTATCTATCTATCTATCTATCTATCTATCTATCTATCTTTTACTTAAAATGAGATAGATGAACAAATTTCTATCTTCACTTTATTCTTTCTTTCTTTCAATCATTCATTCATTTCCTTAGTGAAACCAAGTAGCATATTTGATAGGTTTTGTTTTCCCACGCACTCAAAACGGAATAGTCCATTAATTATGAGATATGGTAATGAGACGTTAAGCACTTCTTTCTTTCTTTCTTTCTTTCTTTCTTTCTTTCTTTCTTTCTTTCTTTCTTTCTTTCTCCCACTGAACCCAAGTAGTATCTTTTTCCCTCTTTCCACTCAAAGAAAACGGAATAGTCCATCATTTACGAGGCATGGGAAGGGCGTGACGCTGCTTCCAACCAACACAGGGGCAAGGACAATTATAGAATATGAATAGTGAATGAAAGCAGAAAATGTCTACTGCTGCCAGGTATTTACCCGTGCTTGAATAACTACCGTTAATGTTGGTTGAAAAAATACAAATCTGTCATTAATCAAAGAAAGTCGGATCTGTCTATCCAACTATCAATCGGGTTGAAAGAGAAAATGTTTTAGGAATTTCTGTACGTTTTATAAATCGAAAACGTCATTAATAAACAGGATAAAAACGCTTGGTGGGAGATGACAGAAAGTATTTTGAAAAACCACGTTAGATTACCACCCGGCGGAAAATCTCAACGTGAGGACAGTCCAATGCTGTCAATGCTGGTGAAAGAAAAGTGGTAGAATTTTAGGCCAAGCATTC
The DNA here is from genome assembly GCA_964036315.1 of Acanthosepion esculentum. Lineage (NCBI taxonomy): Eukaryota > Metazoa > Mollusca > Cephalopoda > Sepiida > Sepiidae > Acanthosepion > Acanthosepion esculentum. The sequence continues at coordinate 90,752,797 of OZ038506.1, read as the reverse complement.
CATTTTGCGGAGCACACTTGCGGAAAACAGATTGCATAGCGGTCTTTATGACTTCTGACACTTCTTTATTAGCGTTTGTGGCAAATTTGTTCATTGTTATCCTTAGTACTGTCACTTTTTAAAGTTTCCGCCATTATTAATATTTTTATTCTTATAATAAATAATAATATTAGCATTATTTTTATTATTGTTGATGTTGATAAGATGATGTAGGAATTGTCAAATGCCCTTGAAAAATTGTTCCAATATTTATTAATCTTTCACTTTCACTTTCACTTTCATTTTTCAATTTTGTATTACATTTTTATTGCCTATCGAGATTTAAATCTTTATATTGCACAAAAACTACCAATGGCATTTCAATTTCACCGATAGTTACAAAAACACACAACCCTACATAGATATACTGTTAAATAGATAAATATGAACGGGCCGAAATAGATAGATAGATAGATAGATAGATAGATAGATAGATAGATAGATAGATAAAGAACAGGTTGAAAAAGGCAGATATATAGTTAGCGATATCTATCTATCTATCTATCTATCTATCTATCTATCTATCTATCTATCTATCTATCTATCTATCTGAGAATATCAGGAGCTGTAAGCTTAGATGAGCTGATAGTGTAATCGATAATGATTCGGTATAGGAAATTAGAGACCCTAGTTTCAATTCCAATCAAGTTCGTTATATTCACTTACACGCAAATACCATTGGCAAAAGTACCAAGCTATCTATTTTCCCCGGCTATGGGTTAATTAGTAAGATTTGCATCAATAAAATCATTATTGATAAACCGTAGAAAACAAGTCAATGAAACAAAACCAAATCATATCCGTCTATTTATCTAACTTCGTCAGTTTCTCTTTCTTTCTTTCTTTCTTTCTTTCTTTATTTCTTTCTATCTCAGTCTGTTCATTATCTATCTATCTATCTATCTATCTATCTATCTATCTATCTATCTATCTATCTATCTATCTATGTAGGTAGTTATAAGTCGTTTCTTTTTTAATTTATTACCTATATGTCACCTTCTCTTCCCAGCGTGCAACTGGAAGTCCTCTTTAATTACTTAAAGCTGCCAACAGAGTAAGCCACCCACTTCGGTTAAAAAGCTAATGGAAACGATAACACGCGAGTTCGAATTAACTTAAATTTAAAAAAAAGGGAAAGAAAAAAATTCTCATTGAGTGGTAAGCCAAAGAGTAATAAGACGTATCAATCCGTTTTTAGAGATACCGTAGAGATCTTCAGTTCAGATCTCGCAATCGTTATTTCCATTTGCCTTCATGTCTCTTCAATTACAGATTTAGATTTTTGCTTCTCCCCGTCTTCCTCCTTTTTGTACCACTTCTTTCCTCCCCCTCGAATTAGATTAGTCTGTATGGAAATCTGTCAGGTAGAACCAATAAGAGTCTTCGCTTTTGGCTTCATCTGTCGTTACGTTTGTTGCTCGTGCTATTTGCACACATTTCTTGCCACCTCCACACTTGACGACTCATTATGGAAAGCCGCTCCAAAAGAACATTGGCAAAATCGTCACATTCACCCGACATTTGCTTGTCGTAGTGATATGATAATGGCGTTAAAAATAAACCTGACTGCTATTAAAATATCAGATTTTTTTCGTCGCAAGTCACTACTTCTTATTGAATTTCGTCAAAACTATTACAAGGTCGTTTTAAAATATTATTAAAATGAAGACTGTGTAGCAGCAATGAGTTCCAGAATTGTGTTAGGGTTAGGTTTTATTTAAACACAAGCGCTTGGTTTCTTGTTTATAGCTAGAGGAAAGTTGGTACCGATGTTCTCGAATTATTAAGCTACATGGTTATGATAAAGGGTCATGTGATACAAAGGTCTAGATTTTAATGTTAACCATTCCTCTGCGTCGTCATTAGAATTCGGGGTTCCAACTGTGGAATAGAAAAATTGGCTGGAGTTACTGAGCGAAAGTACATAATTTAGCGGAATAGTTTAAAAGATATAACTTTTTGAACATCTATCTATCTATCTATCTATCTATCTATCTATCTATCTATCTATCTATCTATCTATCTATCTATCTATTTATCTAGCTAGCTAGCTAGCTATCCATCTCAGAATACCACCTCATACACGCTCTCTCTCTCTCTCTCTCTCTCTCTATATATATATATATATATATATATATATATATATACATATATATATATAAATATATATATAAATATATATATATATATATATATATATATATATATATATATATATATATATCACATAATACCATTATCCTGTCTCTCTATTCTCTCTCTCTCTCTCTATATATATATATATATATATATATGAATAAAAAGAAAAGAGGAGAAAAGGAACACAGTTACTGTTTATTTTTAAAATAAATGCTAAAAATTAACAAAAATCAATAACATTTTCTACAAAAATCAAATGCATAGCAATGATAAGCTAGAGAAATCTTCACTTAGAAACATCATAAAGAATTACACAATTCCAGTTAACGAAAACAATAAAATTAAATTAATTATTTATTACAAAATATTTTAAACCGCTAACCTCATCGTCAAAAATAATAATTCACCTGCAAGATCTACATTACATAGAACCAATATTATTTACGAATTTACATGTCGTTGATAATAGAAATATAACAGCATCATTCACATGTACAAAAAGGCTAAAAATAATGGAAGCATTATTAATTTTTTAAAAAGCCAACAGTCAGTAATATCAACTATGAACACGGTCGCAATATCCTGTCTGTGTTTGGAAAATAAAACATTCCTATAACTCTAGATACACGCATAAAGCAATGCATATATTCAGTTAAAAATAATATTCATCCTTGATAATGGCTAAAAGTATAGCAGAAAGGGTGTGGGAAATATTTGGGTAATTCTTATATAATTTATGTTCTGAAAAGATAAAAAATGTACGAACACATGAGAAAATCAGACTTTGTCACTCGTTTTCAACGAAACTTGCATGAAACAGGGATTGCTACCCAAATACACACACACACACACACACACACACACTATATATATATATATATATATATATATATATTTATATATATATATTCCCTATGTACCAAAAAGGAGATTATAATAATCTATTTCAATAGATATATGTAGAGAACTTTCACCTTCCAAAGAACGACATTTCATCATATCACACATGACTTTATAATTACAGACTTTTGGAATGTCACGTCAATTTCACGATCAGCTTTTTCTTTGTCTTGATCCGTATACCGTCACTTTTCATGTTCAAAACAAATGTTTTACTAAACTCGCTAAAGCAATGTTCGATCTGATTTCACAATCATTTGAAATCAATCAGCTCAACCAAGATATTTATACAGTAAGCTCAGCTAGATTGAAATAAATTCATGATATTATATTAAGGTTGAATTCACTTCCTTAGGATTTGGGAGATGATCGGACTAACGATCACATTAGGGGAAAGTGCAAAATACTCTTATGTACTAATGTTAGATTTGCTAATTCCGGGCGTTATCTAGGGGTTGGGTTGCTGTCGTAGTTTGATTATATATATCGACCTACGGCAGCACACCAACCCCAACCTAGTGGGTAAATAACATAATGAATTTTTTCTGCATTGAAAAAAAAAATGTGACCATGTTGAGAAAATGGCATCGGAAGAGTTTATGCAAGCATCAAGTCTAACCAAACACACAAACAAGAAGAAGAAGAAGAAGAAGAAGAAGAAGAAGAAGAAGAAGAAGAAGAAGACGATATCAAGAAGAAGAAGAAGAAGAAGAAGAAGAAGAAGAAGAAGAAGAAGAAACAAACGATATGAAGAAGAAGAAGTAGAAGAAGAAGAAGAAGAAGAAGAAGAAGAAGAAGAAGAAGAAGAAGAAGAAGAAGAAAAAGACGATATGAAGAAGAAGAAGAATGGCATGACGAAGTAAAGAACAATGAAGAAAGAAGAAAGGTGTAGAAAAATGAAAGATAAAGATAGAAGGAAATGATGTGAAGAAGGAATAGAGAAAAATATAGAGAAGAAGAAGCTGTAGAAGGAGATGTAAAGAGGATGAGAAGAAAAATGAAGAATGAAAATATATAGAGAAAGAAGACGAAGAAGCAGGAAGAGGAGAAGCATCATCGTCATCATCATCAGCAGCAGCAGAAGAAGAAGCAGAAGAAGAAGAAGAAGAAGAAGAAGAAGAAGAAGAAGAAGAAGAAGAAGAAGAAGATTGTGTGTGTGTCAATAATTGAAGTTTAAAAGACAAAAGAAATAATTGTAAAGAGGGAATATGTGTTGGATAACAGATAACAAAAACATGTTGAAGAAGAATTTAAATAAAAAAGGTATATAAAAGTCGAAAGAAAAAAATGGAAAATCGAGAAAGAAGAAAAGAAAAAAAAAGAAAAATAGAGAAAAAAAAGTGATGAAAAATGGGAGGAAGAGAAAGAAGAATGAAGAAGAGAAGAAAATGGAAGGAAGAGAAATTTCTGATTGACGGGTATCACCTGAGACTACGATCCAGAATGTCTCGTCATTTCCCCAATTTTCTAATCACATAAAACGTTTGAGGCAAATTCTAAATAAAACTACATAGAAAGACATGGTGTCGTTCCGTTTCAATCAAAATTAATTCCAGAATGACATACATATAAAAATATATGCACGTTTTCGTATAAAATGTCGGCTTAGGAAAGGAAGCCATAACATAGATTTTTCATAGAGTTAATGTTCTCATTGGTAAAGTAAATTTTTGACAAGTCACTAAATTTGCTTTCAAACGTCGAAAGCAACAGAAAAACGGAAACAAAACCGAACGCGCCAAAATAGACGTTTGAAAAGAAAAGCTGGCCGTCAAAGCTCGCAGCTTTATTTAAAACAGATGAGGCTCACGTGGAAGCAAGAATAACCAGAAAACACTATTACATATTCCATAAACAAGGGTATTTGTCACCGCACAGACGCGTATTCACATTTGGTAAGACAATAAACAAAAATGTAGTATTTCTTCTACGCTTTGTGGATGCGCAGGTGGTGCAATGGCTAGTGAATAAGGAATCAGAGAGCCGAGTTCGAAATCCAGTCTGGTTCGTTACATTCATTTACACGTAAATATCCTTGGAAAAGGTATGGGACCAGCTAATTCATCAGCTATGGATTAAAAAAGTAATTCTTACAACCCAAAATTTCAGATTCAAATAACACAAAGGGTTGATAAACCGTAAAAAATCAATCAATGAATCGGTTCTTCACTTTGTATGTCTATAGTGTTTTGCCTAAATGCATGCGAAGATACCAACTAGAACTTACATCAGTGTTTGTTAATTTTGTGAATATTTCGACTAAAAGCTTTGTTAGTCCTAAATACCTATACATTTTCATAAATAGAGCTTTTCCCAAATTGGGTTTAATGTATTTCAATTAATTCTTAGCCTTTCCATGAAAGTTCAGATTTGAATTCGATATGCTTGTTTGTGTATCAAACGCCATTTTTTACCCGTTTCCCTAGTGGCCACGTATGAACGATTAAACCATTAGGTTTTCTTAACAAAGGGAAATAATTATAAGAGGGAAACTTCAAAAAAATTTTCAAGGTGTGCGTATTTATCTTTTGCCCATCATCAGCACGCCATTTGAGCAAACGTTTGTCAATTTTCAGTTTGACGTTTGTGGTTAGTTTCATAGGAAATGTTTTGATCTAGCAAAGCGGATTTACAGTGATAATCACCAGTACAACATTGGATAAAGAATAATAATAAAAGGATTATTATAAACATTCGGCCATTAAAAAGACGAAATGAAGAAGAAGATCAGAGCAACAAATATTTAAATGCAAAAAAAAAAAAGAAGAATCTGAAAAAAATCAATTTTCTTAATGTTTATAACAGCGCTACAATTATTAAGCCACTTCTTTGATTTTTTTTCCCCCAAATTAAACTATTTTCCACTCTCTGGCAAAATAGGAATTTTTATCAATCGACAAGCGCTTCTAGGCAGCTTAACTTCTTTTCTGTGTCGGATCCCTTGAAGGTGCGGAGGATAATGACTCTCCACGATTTCTGGTTCGTTGTTGCACGAAATACCGTTTAATACTTAACTATCCCACTTTATTCCCAGTTTGCTATACTTTCAGCAAAACTCGCTATTTCCCTCTTCTTATCTATCTGTCTGTCGGTCTCTCTCTCATATATATATATATATATATATATATATATATATATATGAAGAAATATACTCTTAAGTTGTGCTATATTTATGGGATAAATCAGAGATAGAACGTGTATAAATATAAAAGTGAACATTGAAGTCAACACTTAAAGGTGACAGTCTGTTTCAGGCTAGATGCAATCGTCAGGCCATCTGTTTCATGCATGACGATTGCGTCTAGCATGAAACAGACTGTTGCCTCTAAGTGTTGACTTCAATGTTCACTTATATATATATATATATATATATATATATATATATATATATATATATATATATATATATATATATATATATATTCACACTGGTAGAACAAATAATCTAGTTGAAGTGCAAATCTGTGTTAAAGGTAACAGGAAACCATCACCCTGTCTTTCCCAAGTGCGATCATACCGATTCTCAGGTATTAAAAAAGAAAGTGTGGAGAGCTGTAATCACCTGAAGGTACATAGCACGAAAGGAATACATAGAGAAGCCTTCGGTTGTCCTTTTATCTCTGACCTCTGACGTTTAGACGTTGTGTATATGCGCGCCACTAGATTCTTGTTTGCCTGTGTCAGTCGAGAGTATTCGGATTTCTGACTTTAATGTTTCCTCGGATATCTCCGTGTCAACCCGCAATCTTTTCCGACTTGCGATAGTCGGATGCAACCAAGTGGAAAGCATCATGGAAAGCCCATCAAATAAGATGGAAGACCTGGCGCGTCACATATATGTAAAAGACGTGCGGACGTTAAAACCAGTTCGCTATTCTAAAATATAGATGATCTCCACCTTTCTTTTTTCTTTTTTCTCTGTGCTCATCCATATTTCTTTCAATATAGATTTAATTTCCTTTATCATTTGTGTGCTTTTAGATCACTGTGCTCTCAGAAGTGTTACTCCTATCTATAAAACGTTTAATTAATATTTCAAATGAATGAGAGAATTCTAAATAAAGTACGCTTGATTCATTGGTGAAAATTGTATAGGACTTACTACTACTATTACTAATAATAATCTATATATAAAATTCTGTGACTTCTGTAATCCCGTCCCTCAAACAGTCTAAAATAACTATACATTGACCGATCAAAACCAAATCTTCGGGAGAAGTGCAAGCAGGTAAAGGGGATACAAAATACAATTAGTTTTACTAGGGTTCGTAGCTTACTACAATAAAGTTTCATTCATCGTTTGTTGAAAATTAAGTTTTATTATTTAACGTATGATATGCTCCCACTACTTTAAAAAACAAATTTAATGATTTAAATAACAACTATTTATTTAATGAAAATTCAATATTGTCTTTTGCATGTCTTTTTTTTAAAAACGTTTTTATATATACAAGAACCCAGTTTCCAGTTCAATCTGCGTTTGCGAGAAATATAAACAAATCACAGGGAAAAAAAAGCTTCAAAATTGGCCCCAGAAAGAAATATTTACGCATGGCCAGTTGTATGTTGCCTGCTCAAAAGTAAGAAATCCTAAGAATTAATTTTTCACTTTCAAAAATTCTTAAAAAATATTGTTTACCATGAAGTCCTATAAAATTAAATTAAAGAAATTATTAAATCGCGAAGTAGGGATTTTGTCGAAGTATTTTTCCAAACAAATCATCGATTGGTTTGTGAAATTCAAGGAAACGTACTGTTTTAAAATCTCGACAAAAATGTGAGGGATAACCTAAACAATCCTGAACGCTGTAAGGATTTCAACATGCGTCAGCGTGTTGCAAAAAATTGTAGTAATAATAAAAGTCATGGAGTGACTATACTATCGAATTTCGCAATCCTCACAGACAGGAGAATTGATGCAAATCGAACAGAAAAAGTCATAAATGATTTGAAAGAAAAACAACCTGCCAAATAATTGATATGATTTGCCCACAGGATTCCAATGTTTCCAAAAAAAGAATTTCTAAAACTCTCAAATTATAAGGACCTGCAAATCGAAGTAACAAAAATGGTGAAACTTAAAATCACGATGACCCCTGTTCTGATAGGGGCGTTGGGTATGTTATAAGGGGTACCGAAAATCAGGTTCAGTAAGATTAATGGACGTATCGGCATCTCAGAATTACAAAAATTACTTTGTTCGTAACTGCACATGCCATCTGCAAAACTCAGTCCATCTAATCGAAACGTCCTAAATGTACATAGATAACTCTCCTACTGTTTTCTCTTGCCCTTTTTATTCATAGACCCCTGGAGGTGACTTTGTAATTTGTCGCTTAAAATTAGTCTTTGGCAAGAGGATACCATAATCAATAATAATAATAATAATAATAATAATAATAATAATAATAATAATTATAATAATAATAATAATAGTAACAAAAATATAGAGATACAAACACCTGGCAAGGCAAATTGGAGAAATGTAAGAAACTAGCAATTATAGGCACCTTTCAGGGTGGCGCATTCGAGATTATTCCAAAGAATTGCAAGATGTTTTGGAGGAAGGCTAACATCATTGGGAGTGCACAGGTGGCAGCACTGCTTGGAACAGATTATGTGTTCATTGATTAATATTATTCATTCGTTTGTTTTATTTATTTCATTCATGAATATTATTCGTTCGCTTTTCCTTCTTTTTTCATTCATTAATATTATTCGTTCGTTTTCCTTCTTTTTTTCATTCAATATTTTGTTCACTTTTTATCTTTAAATCTATTTTACTTCTTTTAAGAAAATCTTTCTGTATTTCTTTCTTTAAGATTTCTTCATTTTCGTTCTTTTACTTTTTTTTTTCATTTTAACACTTTCCTTTCGCCTTTTCTTGTTGTCAGTTTTTTTTTGTTCTTTTCTTTTTTCCTATTAGACTGTCCGGCGCTCTTCCCTTGCGCCCCAGTGCCTAACGTTCGCGCTACCAAAAGAAAGAAAGAAAGAAAATAAAAAACGCCCTTCAGAAACCCCTGCCCCAGCCTCAGTAATTTTCACGATGTCGATACTGCGCCAAAAGTTTCTGACACGATTTTTCACCCAACAGGTCAGAACCCTTCGAGGCGAGTCTTGCCAAAGAGCATTTCGCAGGAATTCCAACAGGAAAAAAAATGAATAAAGTGTTAAGAAAGTCAGCAGTGTGTGTGTGTGTGTGTGCGTGTGTGTGTGTGTGCGTGTGTATGTGTGCGTGAGAGAGAAGGAGTGAAAGAGAGGAGAAAAGTGCGAAAAACCTTCGTGATAAGCTTCGAGGTGTCCCTTCGAATTAGGTACGACTCGCTTTTCGCTCGGCTTGACGTTCAATCGTAATGATACCATGTGCAACACATTAGCGATCATCGCCGTAGACGTGAAATCAATTGCTTTTCCCCAAACAAGGCACAGGCTTTCCCTTCCCTTCACCCTGCCACATCAAAACCCCGCAACCACACAGCTTTTGCAGCTTTAAGTCCCTTTCTTTACAAGAATTTCACACCAGCTTTCGTCCCCGCTTTTCATTTTCCTTATTTTGTATAAGTATTCATTAGTCACTTTTCATCTTCTTCAATTTCTTTCTTGGGAAACCTAAGTCCGACCGACTAAGGGAGTGTGCCTTGTGGTTAAGGCAGATGCGTATTTCGTAGGATTAAAACCAAGTAAAGCCTTTTGAATATTTCAAACAGAAATATACTCCCCATTTGAAACACTATCTTTTCAATCAAGAGACCAAACTCATGTAACTACAACACTTAAATTTAAATAACGTTTTTATCTAATATAACATTGTAATGAAGGTCTTCAAACGGTGTATCATTTGAGTCTTAAAACTAATATCAAATAGTTGCACGTTTACTTGCATTATTTACATTACAAGGCCTATTATCCTCATCTTCATTGTCATATTCACAACGTTTTGGCTGCTGTACGCTCCGACCTACTTCAGGTGATGGGACACATGGCCCAGTAGATATAGACGTTGGTTAGATCCAGTGACTAGACCCAAAGAGTGGTGAACGAAAACATGCAGAGATAAGTTAAAGGGGAATAACTGAGACATCCAGAAGAAGCACAGCACGTGGAAGTAGAACAATCTACCTCGATGATCGAAATAAGGGGTTCGATTCAAAATTCCAATCACCTAAAGAAATCCGGAGCGTTGTGAATGTGGCAATGAAGGTGTGGATAACAGTCCGCGTAATAATGCAAGTAATCATAATGCCTCATCTCAGAGATATAGATTTAAGGTAGATATGAACAAATTTAAGATAGATAGATAGATAGATAGATAGAATAATTTTTCGGCGTTTTAAAATTAGAACGATTCAAGCAATAATCGTAAACACGAACTGTTAGGAAATTTGATGTTACATTTCCATTAGATCACAACGTAAAATTGAAATAAAGTGAAAAGTCATAAAAAAGTAAATATAAGATCATGAAGATCTCAAAAGTGTCAGCCAGTGTTACCGCGTTTTGGAACAGTCATGAAAAGTTTTGCAAAATGACGGAAAAAACTGGATATGCCAAGAACAAACGGAACCATCTAGGCAACAATATTACCAAAATCAGCAAGAATACAGAGGTTGAGAGTTTAAGAATTAAGGATAATTGTTGTCATTTGATCTCAGACAACAAGCAAAAATTAATGAAGGCATTACAATTCATAATAATGGTAATTATTTTAAAGAACACTGAAAGAACTTAAATAAAAAAAAAAAAAAAAATAGAAACAATTTGTGGAATTCATTTTTGTACAGTATTAAAAAAAGATTTAAGTATGAACGAACGGATATACATATTTATTTCACGAGCAAGAAATCACATAAATTAGCATAAATATATATATATTCGTTCTTCTTCATTTAAGATAGATAATTATTATTACCCAATAATTGTGCAATATTTGTCACCTCCAAAATTTACAAAAAATGTTTGGAAAATGCAGAATATCAAAAACTTATATATACAGATATAAATTACGGAAGCAACTTTTCAAAATTGACATTTGTAAATGACATCTAAGTCGAATAACTCTGCAAAAAATATCAAGGACGGATATTACACTGTATCGATATTGTGAAGAGGTCTTCTATTCTAAATCGGTAAGAAAATCAATGTTTTTCGATTCTGATAAATTTTGTGGCTTGAGTAAGCTCTAATGAATGCTAATCTACAAAACATGATTTCCCAAAGTTGTTTTCCTAAATTGTTTACGTGTAGACCCACTCTATTTAAGTAGTGCCGAAATTCCAACTACAGAGGCGACATCAACACAGTTGACAAAGGACAATGGCTTATCACCGCCGAAAAACTCACAAAATATAATTATAAGAAAATAAATATCTATTCAAATATTTAGACAACCGTAAGAAAACTGAAAAAAAACAACAACAACAAAAAAAAAAAAAACGAAAAAAATGATGATGACAGTCGTGCCGATCATTTCCGGAGGTTTGGAACAGAAGTCTAAATAGACTAGAAAAGAAAAAAACTGGAAAAATATAAAATCCGAGAAAAAGAACAGCAAGTATCCGCATGGCAGTAATTCTAAAAACGGCAAATGTAGCGAGGGGATGGCTTGAGTATCGAGAATGCATGTCATTCGATCTCATGTGAAAATCACAAATTAATATCGGTTTGAAAACTCGGTGAGTCAATAAGTACGTTCGTTGATTTTGAAACATTTCAATACTTCTTGAGCTGTTTTATGTCTACAGAGCACGTAGAGAGTGTCAAACTTACTAAGTGAATAATGATTGAATGACTTGTTTTTTACGGTTTGTCAATTCTTTGTGGGTCATTTAAAGTCGAAACATATTTTGGATTGTAATAATATTTATTTTTTTGCGAGTGAATATTGCAGTAACATTTTGGGGGGAATAGCAATGATTTTTCTAACATATAGATCTTACTATTTAACCGATAGCTAGGGGAGGAGATAGAGTCATACCTTTCCCAAGGCTATTTCCCGTTAGTGAATGTAACGAACCAGACTGGAATTCAAACCTTCTGTTTTCTCATTCTGTGTCACTCAGCCAATAAGTGAATAATAATAATAATAATAATAATAATAATAATAATAATAATAATAATAATAATAATACTGGTACGAACACCACCCTGACCCGGTTACGGAGATAGGACCTGTTACAATTCTATGGGACTACACAATACACACTGACAGAACAATCAAAGCCAACCGCCCAGACATTGTTATTAAAGACCACAAACAAAATAAGTGCCTCCTTATTGATATGGCAGTCCCTGCAGACTGCAATGTATCTTTGAAGATATTCGAAAAGCTGTCAAAATACAAGGACCTTGAAATAGAAATCTCAAAAATGTGGCACATGGGAACATCAACAATCCCTGTTGTAGTTGGAGCCCTTGGACTGGTTGGAAAAGATTCCAGTAGACTAATTGAAGGGAGCCCTGGAAGTCCATGCCTCAAAGAGATACCAAAAAATGTTCTGACAAGTACAGCCCAAACTTTACGAAGGGCTTTATCTATGTAATTATTATTATTTTTTTTTGCAGTGGAAAGTGTCATGATGCCATTTCTAACCTTAGGTCCCTGGGCGGGACCCGGAAAGAAATGTGTAAACGCCAGATATCAAAGAAAATAATAATAATAATAATAATAATAATAAAAATAATAATAATAATAATAATAATTATGATAATAAACCAGTATGAGAGAGTGGGTCAATATCTGCATTGAAAAATACGCAACTTTTACGGGAGGGAAACTGCAAGAGATTGGTATGAACCCGCTTACACACATAGGACCTGTAAGAATTTTATGGGGACTCGACAATATACACAGACAGAACAATCAGAGCTAATCGCCTTGAGATCGTGATCAAAAACCACAAGAACAGAATGTGCTTTCTTATTGACATGGCATTCTCCGAAGATTTTAATATATCTTTGAAAATCTGAAAAAAAACTATTAAAATACAAGGACCTTGAAATCAAAATCTCAAAAAGGTGCCACATGAGGACATCAACAATTCTAGTTCTAGTTGAAGCCTTCGGATTGATTGGAAAAGATTCCGATATACTAATTAAAAGGATTCCTAGTAGCTCAAGCCTTAAAGAAATACAAAACATTGTACTCACAAGTACAGCCCACACCTTACAAAGGGCTTTATCTATGTAAGATTTATGTGATCTTCGGTTGTTTTTTTTTGTTTTTTTCTTCTTCGAGAAATGCTCAGTGGGAAATGTCATGGTACCATTTCTGACCTTAAGACTCTGTTTGGTACCCGTAAAGAAATGAGTATACATCAGAAATAAAATGAATAATAATAATAATAATAATCTTTATCCATTTATCGATCATTTAATATTTTTGTTTACAGCGTTTTCTCCTAGTGTTTTTCCATATATTTTACCCACCATATTGCATTATTTTTCGTTCGTTGAATGCAGTTGTCTCGTTTCTCCGTTCGTCCATTCCGTGCCTTCCTGACCTCCGGACTCAACACAGACTCAATTTATTTTTTTTTTCTTACTTCTTTCGTTCCCTACCACATTCCATTTTCCCGCCAGACTACATTTTCCCGCCACACTACATTTTCCCGCCATTAGTTCACTCGTTTCCCAAAATTACATTCTTCGTGCTTTTCTGATTTTCTAACAAGAAGCATTCGTTTTATTTTTGACTTCATATTTAGCCTACCAACCTCTACTGATTTGGCCCTTCTTTCTTTCTTTCTTTCTTTCTTTCTTTCTTTCTTTCTTTCTTTCTTTCTTTCTTTCTGTCGCCACCTCATTCTCACAACCTTTTCTTTTATAAACATTTTTCAATTGTTCTTTCATCTCTCTGTTTAATTTCTTTCTTTCTTTCTTTCTTTCTTTCTTTCTTTCAACTGTATACTTGTCTGACCTATTATTTTCTTTTTCTACTCTTCCCAGCATCTTTGTTTGTTTGTTTGTTTCTTTCTTTCTTTCTTTCATTCTTTCTTTCTTCACTTCCCCACGATTTTTCCTTGAGACGTTTTTGAATTGTCATTTCGTCTCTACACTCCTTTCTCCCTTTGTCGTAAGTAAATTCTGAGACGCCAATCTTTTAAGGGGAGATAAACTGGCCTGGAATAGCAGCATTTAAAACCCTTGCTTTACTTTCCGTCCGAAAACTAATCCATGTCTTCAGCGTGGAATACATAACTATATCAGTCACGGGGAAGACCAATTTCAGCGTACACTAAACTGAGTAGAGTACAATACTAAATGAAAATAGGTAGACTGTCTTTCACCATACTCTCAAGTATTTACCTTGTAAATCAGCATTCAACATATTGCTCTTAGCTGAACCTCAAACTTCAATTATCGCCAACAAATTAATATGTTACAAATATCAGAAAATTGGGCTTTAGAAATATTTAGTTAGTTTTTCAAATGCAGAGTTCCTTGTCTCGTAAAATCAGTATTATACATCGTAGCTTGTACTTAATTTGGAACTCAAACCTATAGCAGTGGAAAATGCATATCTCATTTTAAAAACGGGTTCCTTTTTCTGAATTTTTGTTTAATTTTTTTCAATTTCCGTGTTAGCCTTCTTTTTGATTATTTTCGCCAAACTTCTTATTTGCATTCATTTTCATCAGTTTTTTCTGACATTTTTTTCCTGCCCACACGCAACCAAATCTCACTTCCATATCTCACCCTCGTCATTTTCTTTGTTCGATTCTCCTAGCCTCGTGGCCGCCGAGAAATTAAGTTAAATATTTTAATTAATAAATGATAAAAGGTACTTCAGCCTGTATCGAAAGTACATATCCTCACGAGCACACGAAACAGTTTCAGAGTGAGAAAATTCGTGAGCTTCTGGTAAAGATCTAACGTCTCGAAAGTGCTTAATTGGAAGAGGCGTCGCCATTTCAGGTCTTTGTACGACCTTTGGAAGATTTCAACACTTGTAAATACATCTCTCTCTCTCTCTCTCTCTCTCTCTCTATATATATATATATATATATATATATATAATATTTAAATGGTCATATGCATGCTGTTTCAAAGCAGAGTTCCTTGTCTCGTAAAATCAGTATTATACATTGTAACTTGTACTTAACTCGGAACACTAACCGATAGCAGCAGTGGGAAATGCATAGCACATCTTAAAGGCGGATTCATTTTTCTGAATTTTTGTTTTTAATTTTTATCAATTTCCGTGTTAGCCTTCTTTTCGATTATTTTCGCCAATCTTCTTATTTGCGTTCATTTTCATTAGTTTTTTCCGACATTTTTTTTCCTGCCCACACGCAACCAAATCTCACTCCCATATCTCACCCTCGTCATTCCTTCCTTTGTCCGATTCTTCTAGCCTCGTGAAAATGGCCGCCGAGAAATTAAGTTAAATATTTTAATTAATAAATGATAAAAGGTAAAACAAACAGCAACAAAATATTCATAAATGGAAACTTTTAGAAGTAAAAATATCTCGAGAAAATCAGAAAAAGGACAAGAATAAATGCTGAAAATTTAGACACGTCCAATATAAGGCCCAAGCGACACTAAAGGTAGAGCTTTACTGAATAATATTGTTGTGATGGTGTAAAGTGTTATGGTAATTTACCTGCGCACGCATGGGCTCTCCCAGCTATAAATAGGAGCAGGTACTGCCTTTTGGAGAGGGAAGTTTCTAGCAGTCAGCTCTGACAGTCGCACCGAACATTCTTGCTGTAACACTTTCGTTTGTATATGTTTTTATTACTGTTTCTGTTAATATATTTGTTTAACTCATTTCCTCTCTTGTGTCTTTATTTCTGGCCCCTAACAAGGCCACAAGATAAAGTGAGGAAGTAAGACGTGTATATTATGAGGATAAGTAAGATAGCGTTTGACCCTAGTCCTGTTAAGAGTGTAGCGTTCGGGAAAGCATCATCTCGGGAGTCTTTTCCATAAATAAACAATTCTTGGGAAGAAGCTGTCTGAGTTGTTCGGGCACTGTGTAAGTCATTAATTAAAGACTGGAAAAAAGAGTATAGTGAATGAGAGGGGGAGAAGTAAAGATAGAAGAAAAGGGTAAAGACAAGGTGAAGAAAAGAGAAGACGTGTTAAAGAAAGATGGAAAGCGCGAAAAAGGGAAAGACAGTAATACATAAAGAGAGGGGATAATTAAAAGAAAGGGGTGAAGAAAGGGAAAAGAAAGAAAAATGATATAATGAAGAAATGAACGGAAGAAGAAAGAAAAAATGGATGAATGAATAGAAGAAAGAAAGAAAGAAAGAGAAATGGATGAATACATGAAAGGAAGAAAGAAATAGCGAAAGAAAGAATTTATAGAAGAATGAAGAAAAAAGAAAGAAAAGGAATTCAATATAGGTTTTTAAAAGACTGAATGCGATGATGTTTTTTCCGAAGCTGATATGGTCAAAAAAAAAAAAAAAGAAAAAAAAAAGAGGATGACGGACAGACAAAGAGAGTAAGAGAAAGAGAAAAAAGAATAAAGAGAGACATAAATAGAGAGAGCTAAAGAGATACAGAGAAAGAGAAAGAGATAAAGAGAGAGGGAATGGAAAGAAAAGAGAACAAAACAGTAATTATAGAGGCAAAAGTTGAGAAGGCGAAAAAGAAAAACTGTACAGAAAGGGAGGGAAAGAGAGAGAGAGAGAAAGAGAGAGGGAAAGGGAAATGAGCAGAAAAGAAAAAGAAAGTAAAAGGTAAAAATAGTAATAGAGAGAGGAAAAGATGAAGAGAGAAGGACAGAGAGATAGAAAGAAAAAAGCAAAGGAAGAGAAAAGAGTAAAAAAAAAAGAGAATGTCTTTTTAAGTGCCAAAACAGAGAGATAGAACAAGAGAGTGATAAAATAAACTTCGTTAAAGAGAAGTGAGATAGATAAATAGAAAGAGAGGGAAAGAGATATAAAGAGTAAAAGAAACGATGACAAAGAGGAGTGTAATGAAGATACAGCGGAGGGGTACAGAGAAATATATGTGTGGGAGGAGAGGCAGTAAAATGGGCATGAAAATACATTTCGATAATTATATGGTTTAACGAAGAGAAAGAAATAAATGAAGAGAAACTGGAAAAAAAAAACAATCGGTTGGTCGGTCGTCATTGAAACAAGGGAATTACAAAAAAGAACATGAATAAGAATAGAAAAACACCAACAAATATAATAAGAATACGGGTATGGCGGAATAGAAGAATAGCAGAATTAAAGATTAAAGTTTAGCGAAATAATGAATTATTTCTTAATGCTGTCTGATGGCGTTTCTTTTTTTAGACCCGATAATTGCAAGGAGGTTTAACCTTGGTTATATATATATATATATATATATATATATATATATATATGTGTGTGTGTGTGTGTGTGTGTGTGTGTGTGTGTGTGTGTGTGTGTGGTGTGTGTGTGAGAGAGAGAGAGAGAGGCTAAGAGGCCTATCCATAACTAAACGTCGAGCTTTTTCTTTTCACTCAAGAGTACTTGTTCACTGACGTAGGAATCTCGGCACGACGAACTAAGGTACTCCAAAATAGACTCAGGTACTTCAGCCTGTATCGAAAGTACATATCCTCACGAGCACACGAAACAGTTTAAGAGATAAATCAGCGTGAGAAAATTCATGAGCTTCTGGTAAAGATCTAATGTCTCGAAAGTGCTTAAGTGGAAGAGGCGCCGCCATTTTGGGAGTTTGCACGACTTTTGGAAGATTTCTACGTTTGTAAATACATGTCTCTCTGCCTCTCTTTCTATATATATATATATATATATATATATATATATATATATATATATATATATATATATATATATATTGTTCGAATTATTTATTTTTAATTGTCATATATATGAAGTTTCGGCCGTTGTACGCTTCGGCTTCTTCAGGTTATATACGCTGGAATTCCGAACCGATCCCTTTATTTAGTTCACTGTGGTAGATTGTTTTAGTTCCACGCTAGTCTGGATATCTCAGTTTCAGTTATTTCCCTTTAGTAACTGAACTCTGCAAGTTTTTGGCCACTTCTACTGTGGCCAGATATTGAACTCACAACGCTTTGGATCAAGTCACTGGATTACTTCAACAAAGACTTTTATCCACTGGGAAATGTGTCCTTGGGGACAACAATTTAAATAATTACCTCAGTTCATATATATATATATATATATATATATATATATATATAAACGTTATTTTTAGTGGATGCCCGTATTTAAGTAGACGCTTTGTTTGTTTATTAAACAGTATATTTATTTATTTATTGTCGTCTACCAACCTGAATAATCGAGAATTCTTACTAAAGAAAAAAAACACGCTCTCCAACAAGATTTGAACCTGCGTCCTCTTGGCAGGAGACACCGTTAGATCTAATGTCTCGGTCATGGAATGCGTTATCGACTGAGCAAAGGCGAATAGTGCCTTATAAACACAAATCTTCAAGTTAAGTTTTTCTTTTAATATATCCTACATGGGTAAAAATATAATAAAAAGTGGAAAATGCAACTGGAGTCTTTAAAAATCTTTATTTACAGTAGCTTTACCGGTTTCATAGCTCCATTATTTTCATAAGTTACGTTGAGATAGAAAGATTTGTGGCTATGCCGTGATGTGTCTCACAATCGACTAGAGTTCGATAATTCTCTCTGTTTTATGCAAAAAGTGCCTCAGATTGTTATCTGTTTAAAATTCAGACTGATTGAATGATTATGATCACGTGATCAGGCATAGTATTTTTTGCGCCTAAAATTGATGATCATAAAATTTTGTTATCAATAATTGGGAATGATATGATTCAGTCAGCCAATGACAACAAATTTTAAGTAGTACAAGTGTCAGGCATTCGATATTTGCTGGACCTTATAGTAATCCCCCAAAAGTCAATATACAAGTAGACATATGCACAAGGATTTTTATTTGTATGTGTATGTGTATGTGTGTGTATGTGTGTGGGTGTTTTGTTTGTGTGTAGGGATAGCGATTTATTGGTGTAATAACAGCACTGCCATAATTGTTGAGAAAAATACTGAAAGTGGTTTCCTGTTCCATACTCAACGGTTTTGCCTAAAGAATTCTCTTTGTGCATTCAAACCAAGGCTAAAGAGACTTGTTTGCTCTGGCATTTATTCTTAGCTGGAGAGGCGACGAATACATGACATTTACAAGTGCCCCAACGCAAAGTGAACCCAGTTTCAGTTGGAATTTCAACTCGGCTTGTTGATTCATTCTAACCCCATTGCAGAATCTGGTTAAAATACTTGCCTAGGTCGTTGAAAAGAAACCCAGAAAACATAAAGTGTTCGCACAAATTGCCTTCCAGAAATAAAATCTTGCAACTAATCAAGGTTTTAGCCAGAGAATTTTAATAGACCACGGCACCCACCACCAAACCGTAGTACCCTTCTGTGCAGCTTATCCTAAAAGTGGGCGAGAAACAATCAATATCGCGGGCGGTTTGAGCAATTACCATGTAAAGACACATACTGAAACGGAAGACCCTTATTTATTTTCCAAACATTGCTAACGTCTCCACCCAAGAATTTAGAAGTTCCTAAGTAAACATCTACACCTTTAAACACATACTCACAAAGACATATGAGTTTGTATCAATATCAAAAATAGCGTGTAGTGTGTGCGTATATATATATATATATATATATATATATATATATATATATATATATATATATATATATATATATATATGAAATAGCGTACAGTAAATGCTGGTGGTAATAAAACAGTATTCAATGTAAAATAACAGACCTAAAATTTATACGAATTTATATATATATATATATATATATATATATATATATATATATATAAAAGGGAACAGTCTGAAGCCAACCTTCAGGTCATTCGCTCGACGCTGTCTACTTGTGTGTGTGTGTGTGTGTGTGTACTGCTTTCGTCGCTATGATAGTTGTCCCATATCTGGCAAATAAACAAGGCGACGACAAAAGGTGGAGGATGAGAAGAAGTGTGTTAAAAACAAAAAAACAAAAGAAAGAAAGAAACTCGATCGTACTTCTTTCTTATTCTCACACATATCCGAGAACAAAAGAAACAAGTCAAATCAAGTTAATGATGATGATAGAAATCACATTAATAATAATATGAAGTAGTAATAGTAGCATTAGTCGAAGAAGAAGAAAGAAGAAAAAGAAGAAGAAGAAGAAGAAGAAGAAGAAGAAGAAGAAGAAGAAGAAGAAAAAGAAGAATATGATGAAACACAGAAAGAAAGAAAGGAATAAAATTAAAAAAAAATGAGAAAGAGGAAAAGGAAGAAAGGAAACAAAATACAAAACGCAGAATGAAAAAAAAAAAACAGAAAAAAAGAATTAGCAATGGCGATCGTGGTCCTTGTATTCGGCCACATTGAATATTTCTGGAAAAGGAAGACAAAGGCACCGGGCTTCTATTGTCCGTCAAATGAGAATGAAATCAAGTGGGAAAGAAAGAAACATAGAAAGAACTGAAGACGACAGAGGGTCAGGTCTTTAAAAGATGTCTATTATGCGAATATTGATCAATGGCCGATGGTCACTCGAGTTGGCGTTAAACATTCCACTTAGGCACATATACACGGACCAAGTGGACAGTTTGATGTGAGTGCGTGTGTGTGCATATGTATCTAGTGTTTTGACTGGCACGTCTTCGTAGCGCATGGGGCTCAACTCGTCAATCGATTAGCTTAGTTGGTTCATACCAATTTTCGAGGTCTAATCAATAAGTCCGTCGCCAACTAAAATTTGATCTGATATTATCAATGTATAATGGCAGATAATTTTCATTTATGTACAAGGAAGGATACTATGGCGACTAATAAATATAGGGATAAATATATATTCCTTGGATAAAATAAATCTATCTATCTCAACCTTTTTATATGTATTTATTCATTAAAAAACTTCAGCACATCGTTACGGGTACTCAGTACATATATATATATATATATATATATATATATATATATATATATATAGATAGATAGATAGATAGATAGATAGAGAGAGAGAGAGAGAGAGAGAGAGAGAGAGAGAGAGAGAGAGAGAGGGGGGGTCTAAGAACACACAGGGGTCATTAAAAGATAACAATACAGATACCTTTCCTCATACTTTCTCGGACGAATCTTAATTGTTTTATTTCCCTTCAAGTAGAAGAACTTTCTCACTGCCAGTCGAAGAAAGACATTTGTGTCACTACTACACAAAAAGAGAGTGTTTAACATCACGAATATTTGACATCGACAAACATAAGGAAAATTAATTCATTTTAATAATATGTGTAAATATCCATTCTTTGCCTGAAGAAGGTCGCGAGACCCGAAACACGTGTTGAAAAATTATGGAGTATAAAGCGTAATATATTTTTAAAAAAATACATATTACAAGCAAAAACGTTTGCGGTTTGTCGCTTCATTTTAATATATATACCTTTTTTTAATATATACACTTTTCTCTCGTTGGAACAACTATAACCTCTTCCCTATATATATATATATATATATATATATATATATATATATATATATATATATATATATATATATATACTCAATATAACAAACAAACCACGGCATTCTTGCGTCACTTGACGTAGATAATTTATTTACTAATGTCCCCGTCTCCGAAACTATTGATATCATTAATTCGGTGTATAAAAATAATTTAATTCCACCTTCATCAATCCAACCCAATATTTTAAGAAAACTATTGCTTGCTTGCACCACTAGAATACCTTTTTATAGCCAGAATGGTATTATTTAGACACAAACTGATGGAGTATGTATGAGAAACCCTCTCGGGTCGTGCTTCTCCAATTATTATGTCCTATGTTGAAAACAAGGTTTTTACTAGAGTTATTAAACCTGGAATATATGTTCGTTATGTAGACGATATTTTTATTTTGGTTGAAAACAAGAAAGAATATAGAAAATCTGAAAGCTACATTTCAACAAAATTCCGTCCTAAATTTTACTTATGAACTTAGTGAAAAAAATAAACTTCCTTTCTTAGATGTTCTCGTCGATTTTAGTAATAATACTTTTAAAACTTCCGTTTATAAAAAAACAACTAGTAAAGACTCTTGCCATTTTAATTTCTCTAGTGAATGCCCTCTTAGATATAAAATAGGTGTTATTAAAAATTTCTTCACGAGAGCGCACGAGAACTCATCCTCTCGCAAGAATTAAAAAATGTAAAGCAAACGCTGATTAATAACGGATTTCTTAATCAATTGTTGGATTTCCACATTAGGTGTTTCTTGTCTAAGGTAGCTAATAACAACGGCGAGAATAGAAACATAAACAATAATATTAATATTTTTTATAAAAATCAGATGAACGAAAATTATAAACAGGATGAATGCAGAATTAAGAACATTATAAAAAAATGTATAGCACCAGTTGACAATAGCAAAAAAATTAGATTAATTATAAAAAATTTAAAACTTCTAACCTTATAGTTAAAAATAATAATTCACCTCCTAGAACAAAATTAAATAAATAGAGCAAATATTATTTACGAATTCAAATGCCCATTAAGTAATTGTATTCCTCAACAATCAACTTTCGTAAATAATAAAATAGGCCACACTACAACATGTTTAACACGCAGACTAACTCTACACATTTCTGACAATAGCTCAATTAGATCTCATTTAAATATTCATGGAGACCTACCGGACACTATTCGGAACCTACTTGTCGACAACACTAATATAATAGCATCATCCACATGCAAAAAAGGCTAAAAATAATGGAAGCCTTATTAATAAAAACAAACAAACCAACAGTTAATAATATTAACTTTGAACATAGACATAATATCTTGGCCGTGTTTTGAAACAAAAAATGAAAAAATTTTATAAATCATACATACAACAAACTATTTCTAATCTTAAAAGTTAAAATATAATCCTTGAAAATGGCTAAATGTATAGCCGAAAGCGCTCGGATAAAAAGAACATTCGGACAGTTTTTATATAATTTATCATGCGAAAAGAAAAAAAAATAGATCGCATGAGAAATTGTATAAAAATAAAGGCACCTTGTATGTCATTTTTAATGAAATGTATATATATATATATATATATATATATATATATATATATATATATATATATATATATGTGTGTGTGTGTGTGTGTGTGTGTGTGTATATAAATATATATATATGTCTGAAAAGTATATTTCGGTTAAGCGTTCTGGGGAGGAAGTGTGAGTTTGTTAACAGTAACTATTACTGCTAATAATGCAAGACTCTTCGGTAATGCGAATCGAGTTCTATCAGTCACTGACGCCAATTCAGCCTGGTTTCGGTTCTAGCTAGAAGCAACCGGACGTCTAGCCACACTGATGAGCTGTGATACAGCGAAACAGTCTGTCTGTGGATAACAATATATATATATATATATATATATATATATATATATATATATATATATATATATATATATAAATGAAGAAATATAGTCTTAAAATGTGCTATATTTATGGGATAAAGTGCTCAATATCAGAGATAGAGCGTGTGTAAATATAAAAGTGAACATAGAAGTCAACACTTAAAGGCGACAGTCTGTTTCATGCTAGTGCAATCGTCAGATGTGTTGACTTCTATGTTCACTTATATATATATATATATATATATGTGTGTGTGTGTGTGTGTGTGTGTGTGTGTGTGTGTGTGTGTGTGTGTGTGTGTGTGTGTGAATAAAAAGACAAGAGGAAAAACTATACTTCACTGGCTCGTTTCGTCCTCCGGGGGACTTTATCAAAGCAACTGTAGGATTGATTTTCTTGTACGTGTTTATATATAAGAGCAAGTATGTCATTGGTTTATCAAAGCTTTTAAATTTGAGAACGTTCATGAATATTCATCAGGTGGCTGAAAGGCCAGTCAAAACAAAGTGCCATAATTCAAAGTCTGGTAAGACAAAAGTAAGCGAGTAATATCCAAGAGATTATTGTTTGTGTGCCAGTTATCGTCTTTTGTGTTATATTTCTGATGAAATCTAGTAGATTGAGACTCTAGTTGTTTTCCCCGATCAGAGTTTTGAAGAGATTTTAAATGGCTTTTTTTGGAAACTGTATTCATTGGTTATGCCTAAATTCTCAGATAAACTTAGAATATATACATATATAATTCGGTTTACCTCTGGGAACACCGCTAAATGATGTCATTTCCTGTCTTTTCATAGAATTTTCAGAGACTTGCCCACTTAAACAGATCATAACCAAAAACTCCACTTACCTAAGATATATAGATGACGGTCTGTTAGTATATCCTCACAGTAAAAATCGTCTAAGCATCATAAAGAAACTTAAGTTAGAACCTACTATCGGATTCACACATGGATTTGAAATAGACAAATCTCTCGACGTCTTATTAATATGTAACAATAACAAATTCGATTTTGGAGTTTTCCACTAAACCCCTGAGAAAAACGAATTCATTTCTAGTAACACCACAGTCAAAAAATATATCATGACTGGTGAAAGTATTCTGCTGCAGAGCCCTTAGGAATATATAATACCTAGGTGAAGAAAATAAATTCATTGAATATATATATATATATATATATATATATATATATATATATATATATATATATAATGTGTGTGTGTGTGAATAGGGATGATTGTGTGCGGTCTGCGGATTTGGAGACTGCTGGGAACTCTTAGAAAGCTATCAACGTGAAATTCGACCAATTTTGAGACGTACTTTTTGTATTGTTTTCATGTCTGTCGTCCATTTAGAAAGAGAAAAAATAGCTCAGTTAAGAATTGTGACGTCAGAGTTACTAAAATGTCACTCGGGTCTGGGCTTAAGTCTTTTTACCGAACTGACAATAAAAATTCAACTATTCCTTCGCTCCTTATATTTACCTAATTCTTAACCGTTCACGTTCTCATCTTAATTGCGAATCTCGTGTTCTTTCTTACTTTCATTTTCTCATTGTCTTTTTCTTTCTTTCTTTCTTTTCCATTTATTTATGTTTCCTTATTTGCATTTCCTTCTTTTTGATTTCTTATCAAAAATCGTCTTTCCTATCCTTTTTATTTTTCTGTGATATCTGTCGTTCTTTCTTTCTTTCTTTCTTTTTTATTTTATTTTCTATTTTTCTTTCTTTCCTTCTTCCTTGATTTCTTTCTTTCTTTCTTTCTTCCTATTTTTGCTTCTTTCTTTCTTTCTTTCTTTCATTCTTTCTTTCGTTCTTTCTTTCTTTCTAGGTTTCTTTCTTTCTTATTTTATTTTTCTATTTTTCTTTCTTTCCTTCTTCCTTGATTTCTTTCTTTCTTTCTTCCTATTTTTGCTCCTTTCTTTCTTTCTTTCTTTCTTCCGTTCTTTCTTTCTTTCTTTCTTTCTTTCTTTTTCTCTTTTCATTGCTGTCTTGTCTCTTTTGTTTTACTCTCTTCTGTTTTTTATATTTCTATTATTTACCAACTTTTTTGCTCACCCTTTCCTGCCAAACCTCCCTCCCTCCTCCTTTCTTTCTTTCTTTCTTTCTTTCTTTCTTTCTTTCTTTCTTTCTTTCTTTCTAACTAACTATCAAATATGATTGATTTTTTTTTAATTTCCCGCTATTCGATCATTTTTCTTCCAAAGTTTCCTTCCTTTTATAGTCATTCACTTCCAAAGAACAAGAAATCCAAGACCTTCTCCAAGATTAAGGTCGAATACGATTTATTTCTTTTCTTATTTTCAAAGAAGTGTTTTCCATTTCCAATTTGGCGTGTTCGGGGTCGGATTCTGTCCGACCACCTTACGAAGTGATGCCTGAATGATAAAAAGGCGGGAAAGGAAGAGAACGTCTACAGCTAAAACATTCGTGTTTAAATACTGATTCTCGCCTTTTCCTTACATATGCTTTGTATGCTTACTGCCGAAGAAACACGAACAATTCACACTTTCCCTAAGGATACACATACGCATACTCTTATATATATATATATATATATATATATATATATATATATATATATATATATATATATATATATATATATATATATACGTACACACACAAACATATATATATATATATATCAACAAATAGGCTTATATTATATTTATACATCTATATATAGACAATGGAGACAGCAATCAACACTGACTAGTGTGAACTTCTACATCTACAAACATCTCTGATATTAAGAATATTTCTCCCATATATATAGGGACTTTTAAATAACATATTTATAATCTCTCTCTCTCTCTCTCTCTCTTTCTCTCCCTCTCTCTTCACGTGTTGAGTATAGACTGACCGTTACGCAATTTAAATTGTTAAAAATTATCTGGTTACCGCAATGTTGGCGCCGTTATATATTATACTGGGATTACAGTTTTTTAATTTTAAAAATAATATTTGGCATTTAAAATAAACGGGATTTGTATATATATGTAATATATATATATATATATATATATATATATATATATATATATATATATGTGTGTGTGTGTGTGTGTGACAGTCTGTTCATATCTGTCTATATCTCAGTCAGTTCATATATATCTATCGCAGTCTGTTCATGTCTATCTATCTATCTATCTCATTTTGTTCATTATCTATCTATCTATCTATCTTTCTATCTATCTATCTATCGCAGTGCGTTCATATATATCTATCACTGTCGTGTGTATTTATTTTCATTATAAGCGTTCATGATTTTAAAATTTTGATTCGTTTTATGTCCTTTTTCCCCCTCTCTCACAGCGATCCATCTATGTCTCTACACACACACACACAAATATATATATATATATATATATATATATATATATATATATATATATCGCACATTGTTATATATTGTTAATAAAATAGTGCTCGCTGTAATATAACAGAGCTATTACGTATATGATAATAATAAATATGGAATGAAGGAATGTATATATATATATATATATATATATATATATATATATATATATATATATATATATATATATATATGTGGTAGACTCTCCCGTCGTATTCGACGTATGAGGTTCGAGCAGCTCAGTTCCTAGGAACCGACAGTCCAGACACCAGCGTATATGATTTAATTATAGAGGTGAAGGTATTGTGCAGAACCAATCACACTTTTTGAAAGGCCGAATACAGAGACCTGGAGCACTAAATGACACAAGGTCCCCAAACGACCTTACGCAGGTTTTGAATTCAGAGTTGTCCTTCTCCTAGTCCAGTTACCATCCATATATACATACATATATATATATATATATATATGGTTTATTTCTCTTCTCAAGTGTTATTCTTTTTTACCTGGAAGTTTAGTGATACAGCATCACTACGCTAGATGTTTGTACTGTGGTCTCTCTGCCAACTAGACAACGCGGCGTTGCCAGCCTCACACCAAACCTCATGGATTTCCTTCTCGTAGACTGCTGGCCAATCAGGGTTAAATAGCACAGTTTGCACTGTTTTTCAAATCATAGCCGGAAGTGTTGTTACGACCTTGTGTAGAGTGAAACTTACTGTAAAAAAATCTGGTCTGGTATTCCTGCTATATATCTCCAAATTCTTGAAAAAATCCACAGAAGGGTCTGTAATATAATCGGTCCTAACCTGGCATCTCAGATTCGATCACTTTCCCACTGTCTGTCTTTTCTATAAATATTTTACTGACAATTGTTCTGATGAACTTCCCTCCTTTGGTGTTTCGAGTGCATGAATTTAAGCGTACTACTCGATTGGCAACTAGGTCTCACCGTTTTACTGTTGAACTACCTAAATATAAGGGTAAGTTCTATACTAATAGTTTCTTCATTCGCACTTCTCGACTGTGGAACTCTCTACTCAATCGTCATCTACTGTCTTCCTGCAACCGGTTCTTTTATTGTCCTTTCTCCTCACTAAAGTCTTTTCATTCTCTTTCACTCCCTGGAAGCCAATGTGTCTTGATGGCATTTTCACCTTGCTAGTGATGATATGATTAAAAAATAACGCATATATATTTGTGTGTGTCAATAATAGTCGACTTAACTGTCTCTCTGAACATTGTTATTTCCGGGATATGAACGTGATGATCTTAATGTTCTACAATGTTTCTGAAGGAAATCAATTTTGCTATATATTGGCAAGCAAATCTGACGAGGTTAATGATTTCAGACAATTGCTTAGTTTTTTTTTTTTTATCGAAATGTCTACATGCCATTAAAGGTTCCTCCTAATTTTTATGTCTTCCTCACATGCAATGGCTGTTTTTAGTGTTGTAAAGGCAGCCAATCATATTATGGCACATGTTTCAAGGTGGGAAAGAGATGAAGTAACGGTTACTCGCAGTGAAATTGAAATC
This sequence comes from Acanthosepion esculentum, assembly GCA_964036315.1. Taxonomy (NCBI): domain Eukaryota; kingdom Metazoa; phylum Mollusca; class Cephalopoda; order Sepiida; family Sepiidae; genus Acanthosepion; species Acanthosepion esculentum. The sequence goes on along the minus strand of OZ038506.1, from coordinate 90,724,440 downwards.
AGAGTAAACGTGTCCAAATTATGGAGATATTTGTACCAGAGTAGTATCAGAAATTTTGAAATCAGTCGGCTAAGAGTCGAAAAACAATGGTGAAATTCCTGTTGCTATGTCCCGAGACCCTCGCTGTTGCACAATATGTGGACTTGTATGCGGGTCACTAGAGGGACTGAAATGTCACACACGACAGAAACATAAAAACGAATAAGGTTGTCAGATCCTCATACGTCGAAATCGACGGGAGAGTCCATCATATATATCGATAGATTTTTAACTTATCTCTCACGATTCGGAGTTTCGCAGGTACAGCATCAGATTGTTAATGGGTTTGATATTAATACTGAATGTATTCATGCAATTGATAGGATATTAATATACAAATATGATTTTTATCAATGAATTCAATTTTATTATCCATCACCCTGAACAATGGATACCATATACCTGATATTCCGATTCGGGAAAGATAAGGGGAATATTTAATTTTATTTGTTACTTTCTCACATTATCTCCCTTTCTCTGCCTTTGTTTCACTTTATACATACATACATACATACATATATATATATATATATATATATATATATATACATATATATGTATGTGTGTGTGTGTGTGTGTGTGTGTAGCATGGATCCATCCAGCTCTTATCTCAAATAACAACTTAAAAGAGACTGTTTGACCAACACAAGGAATGTTAAAAAAATCATGTTAAAAAGATTTAAAAAAAAAACCCAAAAAAAACAAATGAAAACTACAGATAAAAGTTCATTTTCTCCATCAAGACATTCATTTCTGTAGTTCACTGCTACCAGCAAGCAGGAATCATTTTTTTCCTGATGATGGCCATGTTGGCTGAAACTACTCGAGGAATCTAAATGAAATAATAATAATAAAAACGAAAGAATATTAATCTACAACCCGGTGTGTCTGAAGATTTTAATTTTTTAAAATAATTTTTATTGTTCAATATATATATATATATTAAGATAGGATATATATATATATATATATATATATATATATATATATATATATATATATATATATATATATATATATATATATATATATATATATATATATATATATATATATATATTAGGATATTACACCGAAGTTTTCGGTGTAAAATAAATAATATTTCTCTACCTTGTATTGAGACCTCTTTTAGATTAAATTGTATTTTTACTCTATTCATTCTCATCTTACGTTAATGTTTCGAATTCTGAGCTAATATGAAAGATCGGCGAAAATGTCTGTTTAAAAGCAGTAATTTGAATGCTCCTTAACTAGAAGTTCTCTGTGGCTGAACTGTCATAGCACGCGAAGCTTAATAGTAGTTCCGCATAGGATGTAGGTTCGATTCCTGTCGAGAAACGAAAATTCTCGAAAATTCAGGACGTATAATGTAATTAAAACTGTTTAATTAAAGAATACAGCCATTTTATTATCCATAAAGATAACGTATAAACAGAATATATATATATATATATATATCTCAATCTAGTGCAATAAGCTGTTCGGAACGCGAAATCTCCATATCATGTTCGAATTCCGGTCAAGTCCATTACATCCCCCTGGGTCCAAATGCTCAATCTATCTCTTCTTCCCCTTTGGGTTAGATCTAAAGACAGACTAGGGTTCCTAGCCATGTGTGGAAACCAGTCTAGGAGAAGGACAACTTTGAATTCAAAATTCACCCATCTGAGATCTGTATGAAGATGGGGCAGATAATACGTCTATAAAAAGAAATATGCAAAAATACAGAAGCACGATAGGTTTCAACAAGTATGGATAATCCTCTGAGAGAGATTATCCCAATGTTATTGGCGCCAACGCAATTACTAAATGATATCACATTGAAGTGATATAATAACCGTTTAAAAATACCAAAACTATAATCTTTCATGACTTAAATAGTTGTTAACTAGCGTTACAGGTCGGTGTTCGAACTCTGTCGAACACCAATTTTTTTAATATGATTTTTATGCGAACCGACGCTTCGCACTTGGCGCTATAGGATCTTCCAACCGCCTCATTTTCTTCATTTGATTTTTAGCTGTAGTAAACTAATTATTAAACTCCAGAATACCTACGTTATTGAGGCGACGTGGAAGTTCTTGTTGATGAATACCCAAGTCTAAAGAATTTGATTTTCACAAGGAGCGCCACTATCGTGACCTTGTGCCGCATATATCTAATTTTAGTTTTAACTCTGTTCAGGATAATTCTGAATGTCTGAGTTGAGAAAGCAGGATATTTATATCAAAAGCGGGCCATTTATCATCGACATAGTTTCGCATTCTCGTCTCATTGAAACCAGTTCGTCTTTATCCCACACACCTCTCTCCACTTTGCGGTAAGTAAAACTTGGTTGAATGAAAATATTTTAAACGAATTGGAAGCATTTACTATCGAATCCCAGCCTGGAGAAAAGAAATATCGATAGTCAATATAATAAAGTAGTTATGATTAATTGGAATGATTTCGAAGTAGAAAAAAATATCATACAAAGATTTGTTATTCAACAACATCAAGACGTCTGATTTTAGGTTGGGGCGGTTGGAGTACATTTCTTTTGGCCTATCGAAACATATAGGGGCAATGGTACGCAACAGTGTCTACTTTCTAAACGGGCGAAAGAGAAGTAACGTCCGAAGCCTCTCGCTGCTTTATCGCTCTTTCCATGACAAATTTTCTGACGAACTAAATCTCTTAGGTGTACAAGTTCTGCTTTTCACAGTTAAGACCCGCCATGTTATATACACTGGGAGGAATCATCCCCATTCCCTTCATATTCCGTTAGTAAGGAGGAAGTTCACTTCGAAGAGCTTCTTCCAGAGAACCGCTACTATATGGAACAGACTACAATATTAACCTCTTCAAGTCTAGAGTCAACCTTTATCTATCCTACATATCCTCATAATCTGCACTTCTTACCACTTGTATTTATAAAACATCTTTATTCAGCAACCCTCTACCTTGAGTGGCTCTTTGGCCATTAAAACATTCTGGGATTATCGATTTGATAAGAAAATGGGAACTAAAAAACTCTTATTCATTACCCCATCGTGTCAAACCCAATAATATCGCTGGTTCCTTTTTGGATTTTATCAAGGAGCTCTAGATAAACAGCAGGGGTACCGTACCATATGTAGCAGAAATATTTTAAGAATGGACGAATGGTAGATGTGTAAGATAGATTTGAACTAGTGAACTAATCTTCTTTGCAGCTTACCTAGCAATGGGTTCAATATAGTCTCACCCATTCATGTCAGTCGAGAATGTTAGCCCGAGAAGGCGCAACGAGTCACTTTCTTGTAGGTTTGCATCAGCCATTCTGATGGAAGGCAGAGAGGGGTCTCTTAGAAGTAACTGTAGAGACAAAGTCGTCTGTGTCCTGAAGTGACACGGCGTCAATAAAGAAATTATAGAAGTGCTAATTACTACTACAACACAGCAATTTGAGGAAGCCCCGTACAAGAAACCAAACTGACGCACTATGCAAACCGATCCTGTTGTTGCCATCGAGCGACCGTTAAAACTATCAATACATCCTGATAAAGCTTCATTATTCCTATAATAATAAAGAAAAAGGCAAATTGGAACTACGATAGAAATTACTGATTCTGTAAACAGGTTTCAGAATCCTTAGCTAGTCAAAGGAATTGAGGATGGTAAGTAAGTACGTAATTGCTGGAACCTTGCCAAATAAATAAGCTCCATTCTGGATGATGCGTTTAATTATAAATTTTTATTTTTATATTTTAAATGGAGTAATTATAGGATGTATTTCTTGACTTTACGTTGTGTGCACGCCTTTGTGCCGTGTTATATGGTCACTGTTCATTGGGGCAAGGAAGCTATTCGATTCAGGATGGCGATAAAGCTGAGTTGATTATCATCTGGAAAAATAAAGGGAAGCTCATCGCTGAGTTAGTGCAGTCCCAAGGGTTATAAAAATAAACATTCATTACCTATTTCTTTCTTTCCTGATCTATCTATCTGTTCATATTTACCGCAGTCTCTTCATTATATACATATATATATATATATATATTGGTTCATATCGATCTAACAAATTTTACACTGACCGGCACGCACATAAACGAACAAGCATATATATATATATATATTACTTAAAACGTTATTTTTAGTGGATAACCTTATTTGGGTAGAAGCTCTGTTTTATTTGAAACAGTATTTATTTCGTCTACCGGCCTGCGCATTCCAGTAAACTTATTAAAGAAAGTATGCCCTCCGGCAGAATTCGAACAAGCGTGGCTCTTTACAGGAAAAAATCGTCTTTTCCGGCGTATTCAACCGTTCGGCTACAGAGCACACCAGCTCAGGCAATGGTTTCTTAATTTGCTCATTTATTTATTATTTTATCTTATTAATCAATTTTTTTGCTTTTTTTTTCTCCGATTTTTTACAGGTACATGTACAAACGGAGTAAAAAATGTATTGGAAAAAAATGCGGAACAAATTGAAAAATTTGAAATATCATTTACAAGCAGAACCCCCTGAAAAATTTTACCAAGAAACTTCGAAGTCGAGAAAAAGTTAAGTAATCTTTTTATGTAATATTATATATATATATATATATGATGGACTCTCCCGTCGAACTCGACGTATGAGGCTCACGCAGATCAGTTCCCAGAAACTGAAAGCCCAACACCGACACATGAGATTTGATTATAGTGGTGAAGGCTTTGTGCAGGGCCATCCACACTTTTTGGAGGGACGAATACAGGGACTTGGTGCAGCGAATGCCACAAGGTCCCCAAACGACCCTCCGCAGGTTTTAAATTCAGAGTTGTCCTTCTCCTAGACCAGTTGCCATCCAAGGCTATAGAACCCAGTCTGTCCTGCTATTTACCCATAGTTGGAGGGAGAAGAAGAGGATTCACACCTTTCCCAAAGGTATTAGCACGTAAGTGAATGTAATGGATTCGACTGGAATTCGAACTCGGCTCTCCGATTCATCAATCCAAGCCGTTATCCATTACTCCACCGTCCCCTCGGAAGCCTATTCCCAGGCTGTAAACAATGTAATTTCTAAAGAATTAAGAGTCTGACTCAAGAAGGTTTCACTATATAATAGTTCAAAAGTAAAGCAGTTATTTTCATGTAGTGCCCAATATTAGAACTATTAAAATATTTAACTGTAATTGTTCATATCATGTTTCTTGTTATTTTCTCCAACTTCGAAGTTTCCTGGAATTATCCATTTTTCAATGGTTCTGTTACTTCTATTCATATCAATAACCGACCCCTTGAAAAATTGATATTTCCAACAAATTTCGACGTCGGGCAAATAACAAACAGAAATTGATTGAACAATTACAATTAAGTAATTTCTGTGTATATATATAAATAATATTATCTATCTATCTATCTATATATATGTATATATATAATCATATGTATATATATATATATATTTATATATATATATATGTATGTATGTATGTACACACACACACACAAACAAACACACACATATATATATATTTATATATATATATATATGAGCAGGCGGCGTAATGAATAACGACTTGGAATTGCAGTTGAGTTCGTTAGCTTCATTTATGCGTAAAATACGACTGGGAAATGTATGAATCAATCCTTTTGTCTCCCCCTAGCTATTGGTTAAATAGCAAGGTTGACTGAACTCTAGCCTTGAAGTACAGGTCTGAGTTCTCTGTCTTCAGTTCTTGCGAAATCTGTGTACAAGCCTACACCACTATAATTAAATCACATGTGCGGGTGGCCTGGCTGTTCAGCTGGAAGAACTGAAGCCTGGTGGACCCTCATACATCGAAGACGATACGGGCATCTTTATATATCTATGTGTGTGTGTGTGAGTGTATATATATATATATATATATATATATATATATATATATATATATATATATATATATATATAGATAGATAGATAGATATTTAGGTAGCATATTTTCATTCAGGCATGTTTAGTTAAAACGTTTAGACATATTATGTTAATTTATTTTAGTTCTGGATTAAAACTAAAAGAAATAAACATAATACGTCTAAATTATTTCAAGTCCACGAATTAATTTCTTGGTGGATGTAGAAAATTTAGAAAATAACGTTTCGGCCTTTGTACGCTCCAGCCTTCTTCAGGTGGTTGGAATGTCGAACTGAAACCTTTATTTCGCTTACTGGGGTAGACTGTTCTAGTTCCACGTGCCAACTCTAATGGATGTCAGTTATCAGTTATCTCCTGTTAATTACCCTTTCCAAGTTCTCCATCGCCTTACCCAGGTATTGAACTCACACTCTTTGGATCCACTGTGCCATTTGTCCCCAAGAGGAATTAACAGGAGATAACTGACATCCATTAGACATGGCACGTGGAACTAGAACAGTCTACCCCAGTGAGCAAAATAAAGGGTCTAGTTCGACGTTTCAACTAACTGAAGAAAGCCGGAGCGTACAACGGACGAAACGTTGTGATAAATATGGCGACAAAGATGAGGACAATAGTCCGAATAATGTAAATAATGTACATAATACCTCATCTCAGAAATATAGACAGATAAATAAAAATATTATAAATAAAAATCATCACTTTTTAAATACTACAATAAAACAAAATACAAAAGTTACCTCCCTTGCATAGCCAAAAAATTTCGAATTCGAATTTTGGAATGCTGTAAACGAACAGTAAAAATATGTTTTTTAATTTACGGAACTACTGTATGCACATCTACAAACACATTAATCCCCTGAAGATGCTCTCAGTTGATATTGAAACTACTTGGGAAGATAAAAATTATTTGAAAGACAATTTTGGAATTTTTCTTAATCCATTTTCTACAGCCACCAAGAAATTAATTCGTGGGCTTGAAAGGATTAAAACCAAAATAAATAGGCATAATACGTCTAAGTTATTTAACCAAACCTGTTTGAATATATATATATAAGCGAACAAGCGATTTCCGGTAATGACGGCCATTATAGACTACCAACAATAAGCTATATAAACAAATTTTTACTACGTTAACCAAAAACACCGATCAAAATAAAAGAATAAATAAATAAATATATAAGATAAAAAATAAAAATAAAAATAAAAAAACAAATAAAAAACAAGCAAAACAATTTGACATAAATAAATAAACAAATAAGCCACTTCCGGTAAAAGTAACCGCCAAAATAGACTACCCATAATGCACCACTGACCCTTATATAAATAGCCGAGAAAAATAACAGCACTAGTCGCCTGACGATTGCACTAGCATGAAACAGACTGTCGCCTCTAAGTGCTGACTTCCATGTCCACTTTTATATTTACACACGCTCTATCTCTGATATTGAGCACTTTACCCCATAAATATAGCACACTTTAAGACTATATTTCTGTATATATATATATATATATATATATATATGCTGTTGAGTTGAGTTGTTACTTTTTGCTATATTTGGTAGGTAATTGTCATATTCTTAGTCTAAATAACAATGAAAAGTAAAAACAAAGTTACGTATAGTTATTAAACATTTCTGAAATATTCATGACTTCATCTTTTATTTTTGGGGGTGTTGTGAAGTGCTTTTTTTACTTACTTTTAAATTTATTCTAAGGTTTATTTTTGGTTGTCTTGTTTTCTACAAAGCGAAAGAACGTAGTCCTCAGCTATAGGCAGGTATATTTTTAGTAGGACAAAAAAAGGCTTTTTTCAAATAAAGGAGAAAAAAAAAACGCAGGTAATATAAGTAATAAGTGAATTGAATTAGTGAAGAAAGTTAATAAGGTTTTCCATGAAATAGAAAAAGAAAAAAAACAATGAAAAAAGTAAATGCAGGCGGACCAGCACACACACACACACACACACACACACACACACACACACACACACACACACACACACACACAAGCACAAATACTGATGGGAATAAGAAAGAAATGATCAGAAATTAATCTACCGATAGAGCGATGTCAGTCTGTTCATATCTATCTATCTATCTATCTATCTATCTATCTATCTATCTATCTATCTATCTATCTATCTATTTCAGTCTGTTCATATCTATCTATCTATCTATCTATCTATCTATCTATCTATCTATCTATCTCAGTCTGTTCATATCTATCTATCTATCTGTCTATCTATCTCAGTCTGTTCACATCTATCTATCTATCTATCTATCTATCTATCTATCTATCTATCTATCTATCTATCTATCTCAGTCTGTTCATATCTATCTATCTATCTATCTATCTATCTATCTATCTATCTATCTATCTATCTATCTCAGTCTGTTCACATCTATCTATCTATCTATCTATCTATCTATCTATCTATCTATCTATCTATCTATCTATCTATCTATCTATCTATCTAATTTTTCATATCAGATGCCAGTTCGCCCAGCAGCTCCCTTTAAGAATGTATAAAACCATGGGTTATTGGTGAAACGTTTCAACTTCTGTCACCTGGCTAACATCTGCCTACTAAGATACAAATATTTTATTGAAACATGAAAAGAAACTAACAGCACCAAAACAACTCCCAATTGAAAATGCCTAAGGAAGTGGCCGAAAGCGCTATATATATATATATATATATATATATATATATATATATATATATATGTAGAGAGAGAGAGAGAGAGAGAGAGAGAGAGAGAGAGAGGGGGGAGAGAGAGAAAGAGGGAGAGGGAGGGAGAGTCAAAACATGAAAAGAAATTAATAACTCTCAAACAACTTCCACTTGAAAACGCCTAAGGAAGTGGCCGAAAGCGATATATATATATATATATATATATATATATATATATATATATATATATATATATATATATATATATATATATATATATATATATATATATAGCGGCCGTTCCCTCAACTACGAAGATAACCATCTTTACTTTATAATTGCAAATCTGCTGTTGGTGTCCAGCCATGTTCACGGGAAAAAGAAGGAAATCATTTTTCAAGATTGTTCATATTTTATTTCGATTTCAACTTTAAATGAAAAGATTTTTTTTAGTAAGAGTGGACAATTGGCTTTTGAAAACACTTGCTATTTGTCTTTATATACGAACTCATCCTAAGACGATTACTCATAACTTGAGTCGCATTCATGACAATTGCGATAACCGAATTAAAGCCAGTTGCATTCAGGGCTTCCTTAATGCAAAAAATATTCAATTAAAGCAACATGATATTTGAAAGCTATTCCCTCTTAATAATCATCAGCATTTTAATTGTTTTTGTATATGTCGCATCCCATCAGGACGTGGGTGATTATAAATCTCCACAACTTTCTCTCTCTCTCGTTGGACTAAGCAAATTTTGATACTTTATTATCACCCTTTTTGCCCCATTCTGCCACCCCTTCAACCCAAACTCATTAGGTAGTTTACTTAGTGTTTCCCGGGCTTATGGCCACATCACGTTGAAACACCAGTTCCCGTGCGATCACCAAAGTTAAGTAACATCAAATCTGGTTAGTAACTCGATGGGTGACCGCTTGGGAATACCAAGTACTGTAAGCTTAGATGGTGCAAATAATAATGGCTCGGAAATGGAACACGTTGAAGACCGTTACGGTGGAGGAGATGGTTATTATTGGCAATAATACTCTGTGCCCTAAACGAAGATAAGCAACATCGAGCCTAGTCAGTACTTAAATGAGTAACCTCTTGAGAATACTAAGTTCTGTAAGCTAGGAGGTTCGAATGGTTCAATGGAATTGTTAATCAAAGATTTAAGTTCCAATTTCTATTGTGTTCGTTATATTCACTTACGCGTAAATATATTTGCCAAAGGCATGAATCTATCTGTTCTCCCCCTAGTTCTGCGTTAATTAGTAAGACTTGTATAATTAAACCATCATAATCTAAAAAAAAAAAACTCTTACAAATATTTTATTGCCTTAAGCCAATGGTTGATAAGCAGTAGAAATCAAACCAATCAACCAATTAGTTTTCCACGGTCTTTTTCTTTTAATATGTCCTGTAACTGTTGTATTTTTCAAGCCCTCTTTCTACATAATGTGTCTAAGAAATTTCACGTATTTCTGGTTTTAAGTTTAAGTGTTTTCATTTGTGATAACTAATTACATTTTAGGGTATGAAAGATGACGAAGAGATTTAAAAACAGAAAGAATTATGAACATTTCTTGCATTTAAAAGATTACTAAATTGTTGGTTAAAATAAAGGGATTTTTATCATTATTGCAAATCAGCGATTTGAAACATCCTCTCGGGGAAGTAAATGGCTAACTGCATGTTTTTTTTTTACCTGAAATTATTTTACATGCAATTGTCTCAATGCAAAGCAAGTTTCGCTTCCGACGGCGAAAGGAAATGGGAAGTTAGAAATAAGGAATATAAAGAGGGTAAAAGTGACGAGGTAAGGAATTGAAACGAGGAAAAGGACGAACGGGAAGGAAAGGAGTAAAAGTCAGGGGAAGGGGATGAGAAGGAGTGGTTGAAGGATGTAGAGAGGAAGAGAGAGAGACCGGGTGGGTGGGGGAGGAAATGAACGAATTGGAGATAGAAGATGATGGAGAGTAAGGCAAGAATGAAAGGAGAGCAGGAGATGGGAATGAAAAGACAGGAAGGAGGGAAGAGTGAAAAGACGAAGGAAGGAAGGAATGAATTCAGGGAAGGGGAATATGAAGACGGTAGGAAGGATGGAAGGCAGGCTAAAAAGAAGAGAGTCGAGAGATGAATGGTGGCGAGAGGAAGGATGGGATTGACGAATGGCTGATATGGAAAAGGGGGGGTAATAACGCGGGGAGGATGGAGAGGATGGATAAATGGCAGAAGAAGAATGGAGGAATGAAGTGATGTGGGTTTATATTAGCTAAGAATTGGTCGGGTTAGAGTTGCAGAAAGAACGTGCCAAAAAACGATAAACCTCAATTGAATGAATATCCACCCCCCATATCTTTTTAAACAAGTTTATTTTAGAATCAGATAATGGGTCTGCTTTTTTTAAAAAATTTTACAGAACCACTTGATTTAAAACTATTTTAATAAAATGATATTTAAAATCTTAAAAAAAACAAAACAAAACAACAACAAAAACCCAACAAAATAACAATGTGCTCAGATTATTGCAAGGTCAAATTACCGTAGATTTATAAACTGTTTAAAATCATGGATTTTACAAGTACTTAAAAGTAAAAAAAAAAGAAGAAATTTGCTTGGGTATTGCGCGGTTTGAAGAAATCTAAATTTCAAAGCAAAAATTAGTTTAACTTAACAATTATGTACACATATATATACGCACATGCACAAATAAATACATACGCACTGAAGAAGGGCTGCTGGTAAATTTCTTGCCTTGACCAAGAAGAAATATTAAAATGTGTCATGCTTTGTCAATCTGGGAAATGACTGAAGTTAAAAACTTTGCAATATCCCAACATATATATATATATATATATATATATATATATATATATATATATGTATATATATATATATATATATATATATATATATATATATATATATATATATATATATATATCAAAGGAAAAATAATATCCATGCCTTATTATGATAAGAGGAATTATCGAAAGTACTAACATATCTAAGGAAAATACGGAACATCTAATCCATTCTACAATTTTAAGAACAAGGATCGCGTCATTAAAGGAGTGGTTAATAGGTTAATGCTTTATTAAATCTGTTAGTGAAGTGAATTCGCCATTAATTACATTAACTTTACTGATTTATTCTTTGTATGACTACTTTGTTATATATATATATATATATATATATATATATATATATATATATATATATATATATATATATATATATATTATTAACCTAACTGTTCTTTCCTATTTTTCTATATATTTGTACACACACACACATACATACATATATATATATATATATATATATATATATATATATGTGTATATATATCTGTGTGTGTGTGTGTGTGTGTGTGTGTGTGTGTGTGTGTGTGTGTGTGTGTGTGTGTGTGTGTGTACAAATATATAGAAAAATAGGAAAGAACAGCTAGGTTAATAATCTAAAGGTCTTTAGTATTTTTAGTTTCCAAAATTCGCTTGAGGATGAAATAGAGCTAGTTTTTTAGCTTCTATTCTATGTCAGTTTTCATCATTTTCAAATATTGTTTCTTTGCGACTTCAAGTGCGAAATCGTGTCAGCGCACTCGTGTTCTTTTCTTATTGGTGTTATATTCCATGATAATAGGAATATATACTTGAAAATATATTGGAAGGTCGGTAGTTCTCGCGTAAGGCCGAGTTTAATGTGAGGTAATCCAAGCCCGTAGGCTCGGCCAAAAATTGCCCGTAGTCACCGTTGTGGTTGGGTAGCGGTTTCTCGAGACGAGATTCTGTGCCCTTCGACATAGTCACGTCTGGGGATCCTCTCTGCCCGGAGTCAGATAGTTTGACCAGCATAGCTGGAACAGATCCGAGTTAGATGTGGCACAAAGCCGAGTTTAACGTGGGTCTTCCGAGCCCGTCGGCTCGGGTAAAAATTCCCCGTAGAACCCGCATAAATGGGATCGGTCCAGTCTACCTCCCCGAACGAGACTTTGCCCTTCGGCAGAGCCTCGTCCGAGTTCCTCTCTGTTCGACTGTCTAGCTGGAACAGATCCCAGCTAGTCTCTGTAGTCCGTTGACTTACAGATCCCAGCTAGTCTCTGTAGTCCGTTGACTTACAGATACTTAGAGGCAGTTATTATGCGTGTAGTCACTTATGGGTGTGACAGATTATTGGACAATTTATATGTACTGATATATTTTTCCTTTCTGGAAGACTCTTCACAGGTACTACACACTGAACCGATATTTACCTACCTTACCTAACTAGCTATATACTACGGTGGTAGTAGGTGTCACTTTGTCGGTTTCTCGTGGGTTTCCTGTACGAGTAAAAATAGAACAAGCAGAAAAATTATTCAAGCTCTACAGACGCTGATATGCAGCTCCGACCCAAATTTTCTGCAATGAGGTGTTGACATTTGAGTTGGAATTCCAGCGATAAGGATTCCCTCATTGCCAGGCTGTTTGATGGCCGAACGCATAAACACGTTACCGAAAGAAAGTGAAGAAAATTCTGCGCTTGGAACCGATACAGAAGACGAAACAATTATACTGTGGCCTAAACAGAACCATACATGATTAAAATATTACACACACACACACACACACACACACACACACACACACACACACACACACACACACACACACACATATATATATATATATAAGTGTATGTGTGGTATATATATGTATATGATAAAACAAAATCTTTAATATTGCCTTCAAATATTACTCCATTTTAATTTAAAACCTAAACTTTAAGTAAAAAAGATTATCCATCTAAAAATAGTCACAAATTACATTCATGAATTAGATTCAAACTGATAGAGATGTTACCTTGATAATCATTTACAATATTAAAAGATTACTATCAGTAAACTGTTATATTTTAAATAAAATTTTTTTAATGTACTTTCTATGAATGTGTTTTTAAATATCATATTTAATTCATATTAAATCCCTAAATTATTTGTAAAAGAGTTAAAGATTTAAATTGCTAGCAAACATCAAATTAATTTATTCGGTGATTTAAAAAAATTAAATTACTATCAAACATTAAAATCTGTTTTTTTTTACACAAATTGTTAAAAATTACCACTCCTCCTCTCCCTTGATAAAGCCTAATGACGGCTTCTTTCTCTTTACTTACCCCTTCTTTCTTTCTTTTTTCTTTTTCTTTTTCTCTCTTCTCCCCCTTCCCTTTCAATATCACTTCCGTTAAGTTAACCGATTAAATAGGTCAATGTCTGGTCCCTCCTCCCCTAATACTAAGTATGATAGATAGAAATATTAAAATGAACCCTCTCTAAACTCGATCATGTCTCTCACGCCACTCCTCACTACCCTTCAAAAGTTTAAATGTTCATTTCATTTTTCGTTTCACCTTTTGGAAGAGAAGTCTGATGATCCACCGCCCTTTACAAGGGCTATGGTGAAATAAATTATTACATGGAGCCTTAAAGTGGTCTGTTTGTTTCTTTAATATATATATATATATATATATATATATATATATATATATATATATATATATATATATATATGTGTGTGTGTGTGTGTGTGTGTGTGTGTGTGTGTGTGTGTGTGTGTGTGGCTTGTGTATATTTACACACTGCTATGTACACTTATGTCCACATGCTCATCTATATATGCATACTCTTTACGTCCCTGTTTACCTTTTTTATGCACCCCCATTTTGTAACCAGAGTCTATCCCAAAATTTTATCTTTTTGTTCCTTCTTTTGATTTTATTTCATTTAATTCTATTTTATTACTATATATTCCGTTGTTCCTCCTCACTTTTTTGTCTTGTCAGATGCTATAGCTACAGCCTGTCTTTCGGGAATGGACAAGTTATCCTAACTACAGCCCGTTGTTCTGAAATTTACATTTTTCATCTACACTGGCTACACATGAGACGTCTTCCCCACTCCGAATCCTATAACTCTCTTCATCTATGTTTACAATCTCACTCTCTCACTCCCCTACTGCTAATAATAGACAGGCCTAACGCTCTTACATCGTTCAAAGTTTTAAATTTAAGTTTATTTTCATAAAAAAGTTTAAAACAGCAACAAATCAGACAGAGATCAGGTTTTTGCTAATTATACGATTTCGACTAGAAAAATACACCGTCTACAAAAACATCTGTCGGTGAATAATTCGCATTTATCTGTTGATAAAAGACACCGGCGTGTCCGAAAATTCCAGACTTAAAAGCTTTTTTTCCGTGCTTCATTTCTGTCATATGGTTAATAATTAATATTTATTAAATGTTTTTTCCTACTGATTATATAGGTACACTTTTCTTTGTCCTTGTTTTATTAACTAACCAATCTATTTTACATACTATAAGATTGAATCTTCACTTCGTCCAATGGTTCATTCTACAGAGAGCTAGAAATTTAAAGGGAGATAATTTTGTATCTGAATATTGTTTTCTTTTTTCAATTATTTATCATTTTAAAATTTTGCAGTTTATTTATCATAATGTAAAACCTTTTTTTATAAACTCATCATTGTCGTCTTCATTCAAATAATAATGTTGCTCAAACTTTTGGTTTTGTTCTAGGAATATTTTAAAACGTGTAAGAAATAACGAAAGACGAACCCGGATAAATATCTTGTCCAAAATATATGCGTATATAAGTTGAATATTAAAAAAAAAAGGGTCATCTGCATTAGTTCATATTATTCAAAATTCATTTGCATTTATTTTAATATTTCTATTTTAATCGTCTTTTTTCATTTATATTTTATTTTCGTTGTCCGAAAAAAGACAATCAATTTCCTAGGCTTTAAATGATTTCAACATTAAATAATCCGCTTAAACAAACCAACTGACTTGTCAATCATTCATTATTGTAAATAACAAAAATCAATTTGACGAGTGTCATTTTAAAACGATACATGATTTAAGAAAAGCACAATTCAGTTTCGTGTCTGAACGCAGTTTTCTAGTCATACATACATACATAGATACATACATACATATACATATACATACATATCTCTCTCTCTCTCTCTCTCTCTCTCTCTCTCTCTATATATATATATATATATATATATGTATATATATATATATATATAATTGAAATATAGTTTTAAGGTATGTTATATAAGTAAATATCTCAGTATCAGGAATATAGCGTATATAAATATAAAAGTGAATAGTGAGTTGAACTCCGTGAAGCGACAGTCTGTTTCGTATATATATATATATATATATATATATATATATATATATATATATATATATATATATATATATATTTGTGTGTGTATGTGTGTATGTATGTGTATGTATATATATATATATATATATATATATATATATATATATGTGTGGGTGTGTGTGATTTAAGATTTGCTATATTTAGCAAGAGGAAGAGTGTTTAATATCGGAACGCTTATAGATTATATCAGTGTTTACATACATATCAACACTGCATGTTGACTGTCGGTTTCATGCCACGAACCGATATTTGTTTTACCGTGTTGATTACTGCATCCGCACTAACTCTCTCCCTCTCTCTCTCTGTCCTTCTCTCTCTCTCTCTCTCTCTCTCTATATATATATATATATATAGGGTATATGGGCAGTTACTGCATAAACCGCATAAAACATTCCTATAACACTAGATATATACATAAAACATTCCACACATTCAGTTAAAAGTAAAAATAAAATTATCCTTGATAATGGTTAAAAGTATATCCGAAAATAATCGAGCATACAGAACGATGCGACAATTTCTACATTATTTATGTTCTGGAAAGGAAGAAATTATAAGAACACGATACAAACTAAAATAAAAAATGTACCTTGTCAGTCGTTTTTAACGAAACATGTACACACGCACATACATACATACATACATACATACACACACACACACATACACACACACACACACACACACAGAGACACATACACACAGACATATATATATATATATATATATATGTGTAATTTGGCAGCAACTTTTCTTTCAAACATGTAGTGTTGAATGTTAAAGACAACATAGTCTTACATATTTTCTTTTGAATTTTCTCATATTCTCTAATGAGACTTTTTATTTGAAAATAGTTCCGAAATATGTATTGTCCATACGATGACCTAGCGCTTTCGAACATCATTGTTCATCTTCAGGGTCAATATTTTAGTCAAAATTTTTGACTAAAATATTGACCCTGAAGCGCTAGGTCATCGTATGGAAAATACATATTTCGGAACTATTTTCAAATAAAAAGTCTCATTAGAGAATATGAGAAAATTCAAAAGAAAATATGTAAGACTATGTTGTCTTTAACATTCAACACTACATGTTTGAAAATATATATATATATATATATATATA
>OZ038506.1:90697492-90702492 GCA_964036315.1 Acanthosepion esculentum | reverse complement strand
GTAATTTACAATCACCTGATGAGTTGAATTGATACGCATCGAAACACGACTGTAATTCTGTAGCGATTTTGACATGTTTTCGGCGTAATGTATTTAAATAAATAATATGCTAATACACACACATACACACACACACACATATATATATATATATATATATATATATATATATATATATATATATATATATATATATATATATTAAACCCCTGGAAGTGAGAGAGAGAGAGAGACTTTGTTTTCCATATTATTTATGTAGAAATTAGAAAAAGTAGGACCAAGAGGAGAGCCCATTGCCAAGCCGTTAGTCTGCGTGTAAATGTTACCATTGCGTTTGTAAAATGGTACTTGTGTGGTGCAAGACAACAGGAGTTTACGTAAAGTTATTGGTCTAATATTAGCAGGTGTGAAACTAGGATGATTATATAAGTTTTGCATAACAATTTCTGTAGTTTCTTTCACAGGAAACTTCAACATCTAACAAGGCTAGGATACCGATGTTAGGTTCATTAGAAGGTAAGAAAATCATAGGTGGAAATAACAATGTATTTATTATATATGCACGGTTGGATCAGTATATTTAGAGTTTCAGATAAGTTATATGCAGCAGTATAAATTTGAAAGATTATAGAACGTTGAATCAAACCCACAATATATATGGATGACATTTTCATATATATATATATATATATATATATATATATGTATATATATATATATAGAGCGTCTTTTTGTGTATGTATATATATATATATATATATATATATAAATATATATATATATATATGTATATACAAAAGGACGCTTGAAGGATGAGTTGAAAACATCCCTGACACAGGCCAACATCGATCCTGAGACCTGGGAAACCGTTGTTGCAGTTCAGACTTCCTGGCTTAGGAACATCCGAGACCGAGGCTGACTTTCAAGTCTACCCGTAAACATGAACCACCACCAGAAGGGATAAAGAAAATAAGCATGACAAGCGGGTGCTGACTAATATATATATATATATATATATATATATATATATGTGTGTGTGTGTGTGTGTGTGTGTGTGTGTGTGTGTGTGTGTGTGTGTGTGTGTGTGTGTGTGTGTGTGTGTGTGTGTGCGCGCGTGTGTAACTAAACGGATGTACATGTACTTAGATAGTTATGTCCATAAAAGCACAACCAGGAAATTTGAGAGGTAGAAATTAAACAAGGTGGGTATATTTCTTTATATACATGATGGTCGACATCTTGCGACTGAGCATGGCCATCGCACAACCTCGCAAAGATTCACTGGTTCCACGAATACAGCCATGATTTTAAAGCCCGGCCAATGGTTTGCATTTTTTAAGACCATTTCACCAGGTAAACTTCCAGAGACCTTATTCTCCAGTGTTTCTGGTACATTTGTGATTCATCGTAATAGTCATGCCTTTGAAGGATTCAGCCAGCCATACGCACCGCCCAGTAAGACCCTTTCACCAGGTAAAGTTCCAGAGACCTTATTCGCTAGCGTCTCTGATTCTTGCAGTAGGTTTGACTTTATATTTGGATGGAATTTCAATGTGCGATGATGGCTTTATAAACTTGCTCTACCATGACAGATGCGACCACAGTCATTGCGCGTTAGCATTCTGTGAAATAGGGGAACAACTGACTAATGAAACTTGTATGAAAAGTTGATTATTGCTCAAATAAACATATATATATATATATATATATATATATATATATATATATATATATATATATATATATATATATATATATATATATATATATATATATATATATATATATATATATATATATATATATATATATATATACATATATATAGTCTAATTAGCAAGCTCTTCGTTACACAATTCCGTTGGTACAGTTGGTAGGAAATTTAGCTGTCCGGGTTCGACTCTCGGTAGTGGGTGCTCACTGATGACGAGTTTCAAATATGGGACGAAACGTCTGTCTTGTGCTTTCTGCATTCTGTTGAGGTTTCTTCTCGACTAGATGAATTACTTAATTACGATCATTTCAAATCCTCTTAATAATTTATTTATATATATATATATATATATATATATATATATATAAATTGGTACATCTTACACTGAGAAAGAGTTGAGGTGGACATCTCCAAATATGCCTTATTGACCCAGAAAATGCATTGAACACTGCATTTGACATATTATTCTTTTCTTGTGAGTCTATTTTGTTTAATGATTGTATGAGTTGTATACGTATCTCGCAAGTAATACTATTATTTTCCTCGCAAGACTGAAAGATGACAGAAATGACACTTTTATATATTCTCGTTTGTCATATATATATATATATATATATATATATATATATATATATATATTAGGTAGGATTTTATAGTTGTATTATATTTAAGGTTGAAGTAGATTTCAGAAGCACCAGACCAGATATGGCACCATATATATGACTTGTCTTTCACAACGTGTTTCGTCCCTCTGCGGGGCTTTATCAAGTCAAATGTAAAGATTTTATTTTGTGTCAAGTATTTGTAAAAAAGAGCAAAGATTTTTATTGTTTTTTTCAAATTCTTTCGGTACATGTGTACCAATCAATATTCATCAGGTTAATGGCAAAGTCAGCCACATTCATTGCTCCTGGATATAAATACTTGTCACCAAATAAAATACTTACATTTGCCTTGATAAAGTCCCCCAGAAGTCGAAACGCATCGGGTAAGATAAGTTTTCCGTTATACTCAATTCCCATTGTCCTTTTACAGATATACTCACTCTAGAATTATACACACACACACACACACACATACATATATATATATATGTGTGTGTGTGTGTGTATTTGCAATAACTTTAGCTTATTTGTGGGTGCACAGTTGATTCCAGATACAATGGGTACAATGGGTCTGATATGTATCTTGTTTTTGTGTGTTTTGGCTAAGATATATATATATATATATATATATATATATATATATATATATATAGAGAGAGAGAGAGAGAGAGAGAGAGAGAAGTTATAGATTTTATTTTTCAATCCGATATTCTTATTTTTAGTGGATAACCGTATTTGAATAGACGCTCCGTTTATTCCAAACAGTACATATTTCGTTTGCCTGTCTGCGTTCTCGAGAAAAACTCAATAAATAGAGTATGCCCTCAACAGGATTTCTCGAGTACACAGGTCTGTAGACAAAATAAATACTATATAATAGCCTATTCAAATACGGGTATCCACTAAAACTAACGTTTACTGTAATAATAATAATAATAATAATAATAATAATAATATATATATATATATATATATATATATATATATATATATATATATATATATATATATAACGTTCGATTTCTGACTATGAGACACGGGTTCATATCGCACCACGGTTGATTTGTCAGGTCGGAGACTTCCTGAAGAGGGACGATTCAAGAAAGTCATATCAAGTGAAATTGTGTAGGAACATTTGATAGCACGAAGCCACAAGTCATCGTGACCGAGTGTGCTGGCGTTTTTCATATTGTTGTACATGCTAGATAACACGCTCTCTTCCAGAAACTGAAACTAAGGTCTGCTTAGCATAGTTGCAGTATAAACCACAGGTTGGTTCTGTGGTTTTTGAACAAACACAAATGTGTCTGGGCGGGCGTCTGCAATAAGGATTGGCTAGCCACCCTTGTAGACTCCTCGAATACGAATGACCAACTATTATACATATATATATATATGTGTGTGTGTGTGTGTATGTATGTGTGTGTGTGTGTGTATACTTTATTAAATTCCACCGTTTGTTTTGCTTTTGATAATGACTATGTAAAAAAACGTATAAAAATAAGGGAAGCATTGATAATATAAAACAAAAAGCCAACACTCAATGACATCAACCAAGAACATGGTCAAAATGTGCTGACTGTGTTTGGAAAATAAAAAATACATTCCTATAAATCGAGATACATTGAAAATAAAAATGAAAAACATTCTTGATAATTGCTAAAGAATAGCCAAAAGATATATACAGCATTCGTCAATATTTACACACTTTATGTACAGAAAATAAAACACATATACGAACACAAAAAAACTTGAATAAAAACCCAAATCGCAGTACCTTATCAATCGTCTTTAATGAAACTTGTATAAAAGAGGGATTTCTACCCAAATACACAATTATATATATATATATATATATATATATATATATATATATATATATATATATATATATTATAATTATGTCGTATACATGTGTCTTTTGTGTAAGATGATCTACAATAATGTATGGTCGTTTTATTAAGATAAAGAAGGAAAAGCGGTCTTTGGAGTCCAGTTTGTACCTAAGGATATGTGCGTCCCTAATGGAAGCAGGGAAAAATACACGCCTAACACATACACACTGTTAATATGTGTTTGCATCTAGCTCTGCAGCTATCTTTTAATATTCATCAGTTATAGAGACGTGTGTTGTGAAGTAATGCCCAGTTAGATGTGTAACATTCTTGTAATGGAACAAAATTAATAGTAAGATCAAAAGCAGCGAAAGACCTGCGTTAGCAAGCTAATAAGTTGTAAAAACAAACAAAAAAACTAACAGATATGTAAAGCATTTTCAGTCGAGCATTTTGCGAAGTGGTTTTCTTTTTTTTTTTGGCAGGGGTTCTTTTTTTTTATTCTTTTGATTGATATAAGGAGACCTTTGCATGGCCCCGATATATTACATTCCAAACATACATTTGTTCAGAGCGAAATATTTGTGCATTGCTATTACAATTATAAATATATAATATCAATACGGACATGTGTTGGGAAATTTTCATCATACAATTGCACTAGAATGATCCTAAAAGATAATGTATCAAAATGAACTCACACACACACACACAGACACACACACAGACACAGACACACACATATATATAAATATATATATATATATATATATATATATATATATATATATATATATATATATATATATATATGTATATATGTATATATTTAGGCAGTAAGTATTC
>OZ038506.1:90684992-90694992 GCA_964036315.1 Acanthosepion esculentum | reverse complement strand
TGAGTACACACAGGTGTAGTCTTACAGGTACTTACAGTCCGCCTCTCATTTTGCCGCCGGCAGGTCGACGACGGTAAAGAAACCCATTTTTCTGAGTTCTCCTGTGCCCAACATTGGCGTGCTCAATACTTCGGGCGAGCGTATGTTCCAGAAAATGTGTAGCCATTTCTGCTGAGTTAGGGCAGACGCTAGGACGATGACAGGGTGTTTTTAAATTCGCCACAGTGTCCTAACCGCGGCCACTTCATTACAAGTTGAAGAATCGCGGCCATCTTCGTGTGTTCTGTTAAAATGCCTTAGCGATAGCGTCGCTACTCTCTCGCTCGTTTCCTTCCTCTCTTTCTTTTTTTCTTAGCCCCCTCGTTCTATCTTTCTCCGTTGTTTCCTATCCATCTGTCATCTTTCTCTCTCATATTCTCTTTTTTTTTATCCATTTCTTTCAATCTATTCCTTACATTTTCTTTTTTTCTTTCTTTCTTCTTTTCTCTTTCTTTCTTTCTTTCTTTCTTTCTTTCTTTCTTTTTTCTTTCTTTCTTTCTTTCTTTCTTCTAATTTTCTCTTTCGCTCAATTTTTTCGTCCTTTCTTTCTATCTTTCTGTCTCAAGAAACTTGCCTTATTCGTTCGTCGTCGTCGGCAGCACTTGCGATGAAGGCGAGTTTCTTCTTTCACTTTCACTTTCACTTTTCTCTGTTGTACAGCACGTGTGCGATTATTGTAGCGCGTATGTCCGTGTGTGAAAAAAGGAGTCGGTTAAAGGAACGAGCGGGGAGAAAGAACGAACGAGGGAGTAAGAGATTCCTCAGGCAAACACACACACACACACACACACACTCACACGACACTCCCGACAGCACAAAATCTCTTCGCATATTCACTGCATATAAAGATTTTCCTCCTGGTCATTCTCCTTCTCCCACTACAGACTGACCCAATGCAGCGTAAGTATATAATGAATATATAATTATACAAACAGATACTTGTTTTAGGCCTACATCATTGGGAGGAATGAAATTTAAAAAAATGTGTATGTCAGGTTGATTTATTCATTTTCGTATAAGTTAAAAACATTTCAACTCATGAATGTTGTATTTTGTCCTACGTCGTATATATATATATATATATATATATATATATATATATATATATATATATAACTCAAAAATATATATTTCTTACTCAAAATGTTGTTTTTAATGGGATAGTCGTATTTGAAACAGACGCCCCGTTATTAATTTAAAGCATGTCTATTACATCTATCGGCCAGTGCACACAGGAAATCTTAAACTCAAAACAACAGGGTGTCTATCTCAAATATGGGTATCCACTAAAAATGACGTTTGAATTAATAAAAATATGATTCATAATCTCTCTCTGATCCAAATTTCAGTGTGTGTACATCTTGGTATACATAGGTGTGTACGTTTATAATCAATGCACATGTGTATGTACGCATATCTTATATACAGTCATAAGATCTATCTATCTATCTATCTATCTATCTATCTATCTATCTATCTATCTATCTATCTATCTATCTATCTATCTCAATCCGCACACTATCTATCTATCTATCTATCTCAGTCTGTTCATAATCCGACTATCTATCTATCTATCTATCTATCTATCTATCTATCTATCTATCTATCTATCCTGGTCTCGCATATGTACGTGTGTGTATTTGTCTGTCTGTTTGTCTGAGAGTGTGTGTACCACCGTGGCTAAGGTAGTCTCACATTTTCCACCATCTGGACTGGTCGATGTTCGAGCCCAAGTAAAATATGGTTTACTATTTTTAATGTAGGTAAGCAGGCCATCGTAATTTAGAAAATTCTTATTTGTTAGTTTCCTTCCACTTGGATAATCTATCTATCTATCTATCTATCTATCTATCTATCTATCTATCTATCTATCTATCTATCTCAGTCCATTCCCGGATCTATCTATCTATCTCAGCCTGTTCACATCTGTCTCTGTTCATATACTGTCATGGACATCATCTTGCATTTGGGATATACAGATATACATGTATATAAATACATGAATCTCTCTGACCTACACACACACTCTCTCTCTCCAGCAATCTTAAATTTTTTACTCTGTGTCGATTCAGATATGTGTAAATGTGTAAGTGTGAGGTTATAAATGCTTTAGATAACACATTTTTAATGCAGCTGGTAAGCTACCTCCTACGTACGGATGTGTCACGTGCAAACACAAACACACGCAGACACACGCACAGACTCACACACACACACACATATATATATATGATAGGTGTATATTAGTATACTCTAATACTGTTACCTATAAAACATACATTTAGTACACGAACTCTCGTCAGCTAACGGCTTACATTTTAATGCTATAGATCTATGATAACATCCGTTTCTTTCTCTCATTCTGTTTGTCTCTCTTCCCTTCCTTCTCATATGTCTTTGAATAATTCTACACGTCTCTTTCAATATTTTTCTTATTTCTCTCTTATCCACCACCTCTAAAACTGCTATTTTTTCATATCTTACTTTCACTTTCACTTTCACTTTTGGTTTTAGTTTTATTCTCTATATGTTTTATGCACTTCGGGCTTCCGTCCCACTACTGCAAATCTCAAACCGTCCCGTGCTCGCACCGTCACCCCAACTCCACGCAACATTCACACATTCCGTTACCGTCGCCGCTGAAGACACCACTCCCAAGGATCTCGCCAACGCCTCTACCTTGACATACCCACAACTACCACTGACAGCTTTCTTTGCATTTCTTTCGTCTCTTATTTTTTTTCTTTTTCTTTAATATATGTTTTTGTTCTTCTCCATCCAAATTCACCCTTCATTTTAGGCGCTCGGCATTTGTTATTATTACAGTTGCCGTTTGTTGTTTTGTTCTCGTTTGTCGCAAAATTTTATGAGTAGTTTTTCAATCCTGAAATGACTTTTGCTTTAATTAAATTTAATTTACCTTTCACTCCGTATATATATATATATATATATATATATATATATATATATATATATATATATATATATATATATATATATATGATCCATGGCCGAATTTTACTATAGTGTAATAGAAGTTTAAATCAAGACTGGATGGAAAGAATTAGACAGATGGATAACAAACTGATATAGATAGATAGATATGAAGACTATATGATGAAGATAGATATGAAGAAACTAAGATTGATCTGAAGAGACTAAGATAGATGACTAGATAGTAATGCTGTCCAAATACACCCAATTCAAATGTATATATATATATATATATATATATATATATATATATATATATATATATATATATATATATATATATATATATATATATATGTGTGTGTGTGTGTGTGTGTGTGTAAGAAATTGTATCCATAGTGTGCGACAGGTTTTACAAGCAACACCCTTATGTTTTGAATTCATCCTTCTTCTGTTATTCTTCTCCTGGACTGGTTCCCAACCAAGGCTAAAGAGCTATGTCTGTCCTACTATTTAACTTGTAGCTTGTGGGGAGACGCATGTATGAATTACTTATTTTATCAAGTGTATTTGTGCTTAAGTGAATGAAACAAACTTGGCTGGAATTCGAACTCGACACTCCGATTTCTTTCTTCTCAGCTGTTTATCCATTACAATACGCGAACATCTAATTCACTCCTCTCTCTATATTTCTGTCTCTCAATCTCTCTCTCCCTCTCTCTCTCTCTCTATATATATATATATGTATGTATGTATATATATATATGTATGTATTGCAAGGAAAAATGGTATTTTTTTTGTTTCTTCATAATTATCGATTTCCTCTTCAAAATCATTTCTTTTTCACTTTCCAATATTTTAATTTTGACTTCTTCGTTACATGATATCTTGGCTTTTTTTTTCTAAATTTCTTTTCCTTTGTGCTTTTTTCTCTACAATTTTGTCTTTCATTCTCTCTCTCTCTCTCTCTCTCTCTCTCGTTTTCTATTACTTTTTCTTTTTCTATTCTTTTAATTTGCAAATTTTCTCCCCTTCCATATATTGACACACGCCGATGATCTAACCCGGCCCGTCAGCGTTGCGTTCGCCTCCACCACCCCAAACTCCGTTCTCGCTTCGTCGTACATTTCTTCGTCTCCTCATCCTTCTGTTATCTTATCAAATTCAAGCAGTTTTTACTCCTCGCGTCCTCCTGTCTCACCTTCCTTCCTTCCTTCCTTCCTTCCTTCCTTCCTTCCTTCCTTCCTTCCTTCCTTCCTTCCTCTTTTTATCACATCACAGTAATACTTATATATTTTATATCCTTCTTAATACTAACTAATTTTTTCTTGGATAATTCCTAGTTGTTTTTCTTTTCTTTGATTTCTTCACGATTTCCTTTGTTTCTTCTTCTTTACTTTCATTCTTCTCTTATTTCTGTTAGTTTTATTCTTCGTTTTCTTTTTGCACTCCGACCACTTTCAAACTTAGATTTCTTTGTTTTTTGCATATTGTTGTTTCGCATTCTCGCTTTGCATTTTCTTTTTTCATTCAATATATCCTCATTCCTTAGTTCTTTCTTTCTTTCTTTCTTCTTAAGTTCAATTCTTTCTTTCTTTCATTCTTTCTTTTCGAAAGTTATTCATTCATTTTTGTTTCTTCTTCTTTAGATTTCTAATAGAAAAAATACTTTCCTATTGTTTTTCTTTTCTTTTCATTCATTCATTATTTCTTTCTTTTTTTCTTATTCTACATTTTTTCTTTCTTACTTTTGATTCTAAATTCTTTTTTCTTTCTATTTCCGCATTATTTCTTTCTTTCTTTCTACTTCCAAATTCTTTTTTGTTTCTATTCCGCATTCTTTCTTTCTTTCTTTCTTTTTCTACATTCTTTTTTCTTTCTTTCTTTTATTCCAAATTCTTCTTTTTTCTACTTCTACAGACTTTCTTTCTTTCTTTCTTTCTTTCTTTCTTTCTTATTCCAAATTCTTCTTTTTTTCTATTTCCACAGACTTTCTTTCTTTCTTTCTTTCTTTCTTTCTTTCTTATTCCAAATTCTTCTTTTTTCTATTTCCACTGACTTTCTTTCTTTCTTTCTTTCTTTCTTTCTTTCTTTCTTTCTTCCCAATTCTTCTTTCTTTCTATTTCCATTCTCCTTCTTTTCTTCTATTCTTCACATTCTTTTCTTTCTTTCTATGTAGCGTTTAAATTTATAATTTTGTGTCTTAATATTTCATTCTTAAGTCTGAGTGCAATCTAACGTTTTTCTTTCGTTCTTTCTTTCATTTGTTTTACTTGTTGCATTTCGTTTTACTTTTTTCTTCCTTATTTGTTCGTCACTATTTTCTTTACCGTTGTTTCCTTCCTTCGATTTCGCTACTCAGGTATCCAAGCCTTTTCTCCCTTCCTCGGCTTCTTCTATTCAGCACTTGTACTCTTTCGTTATCAACGTTCTTCCCAGCCGATCATTTTTCCCGCTTCCTTCCCGCCTTTATGGACAATAATTTGCACACATAAATCGATTAGACACATATAGCGGAATATGACAACTTTAGGTTTATGTCTTTGTGTATGATGGACATTTTCACCACGTCGACGTCTAGGATTTATGCATAAATGCTATCTATCTATCTATCTATCTATCTATCTATCTATCTATCTATCTATCTATCTATCTATCTATCTATCTATCTATCTCAGGCAATCTATTCATTATCTATCTATCTATCTATCTATCTATCTATCTATCTATCTATCTATCTATCTCAGGCAATCTATTCATTATCTATCTATCTATCTATCTATCTATCTATCTATCTATCTATCTATCTATCTATCTCAGGCAATCTATTCATTATCTATCTATCTATCTCAGGCAATCTATTCATTATCTATCTATCTATCTATCTATCTATCTATCTATCTATCTATCTATCTATCTATCTATCTATCTCAGGCAATCTATTCATTATCTATCTATCTATCTATCTATCTATCTATCTATCTATCTATCTATCTATCTATCTATATATATGTATGTATTATTGTATGATAATATATATGTGCACACACACACATATGAAGTTTTCCAGTACAAGGTAAAGATTTTTGCCAGACAAGAATAATTTTTTTCAATCCATTTTCATTTTTCTATTATCTGAAAATACTTTAAGGAAAATAGGAGATCTATAATTCGAGAATCTCTCTCCCTCTCTCTTTCTCTGTCTCTCTGTTGTCTGTCTCTCTGTTGTCTGTCTCTCTGTTGTCTGTCTCTCTGTCTGTGTGTGTGTGTGTATACATATATATATATATATATATATATATATATATATATATATATATATATATATACATGTATATATATATACGTGTGTGTGTGCGCGTGCGTGCGTGTATATCTGTGTATATATATGTGTAAATACATAATAGGTTCTTTCAATCAGCCCTTTTATGATGAGAAATTTCCAGTCTACCATGTTGAATCCACGCGAAAACAAAAACTTTCTTTCACTCAGTTATAATACAACGGAAACGTGAATGTGACGAAACATTTTGCGTATTTTCAGGTTAGCAGAACATCTGCCAAAAAGCGGTCACTAGATAACTAGAGCTGATACTATTCTACAAATCCAGGAAAGTGCAAGTGACTTATCTGGTCGACCGACTCAAGGGCTCCGCATTGAAGCACTCACCACAATCTGAACAATGTAGCGGAAGAAAAGCTTTCAATTATATATAAAGTAAAATTTCCCACCAATCACTACATCCAATAGTGTGAATGCAAATACGTGACAAGAAGTAGACTGACGATTATTGATATACACCTATTTTCGGAAAGTGCCTGGAGCACAAAACTACAAGTCATTGTGAACGAGGGTTTGAGCGCAGTCGCCTTGTTCAGACTGTTGATCACACCTGATAATGCGCTTTCCCACAGAAACTGTAACTAACGTCTGCACAGCATAGTTGCAGTATAAACTGAAGGTGGGCTTTTGTGGGTGTTGAACAAACACAAAATGTTCCTGAGCAGGTGACTGCAACAGCGATTGGGTAGCCGCTCTAGTAGGCACGAGATACGAGAAGTCAACCATTTCCCCTCATATATATATATATATATATATATATATATATATATATATATATATATATATAATGAAAAGACAAGAAGAAAACTATTCTCATTTTTAGCCGACACGTTTCGTCATCTGACGGGCTTTATCTAGGCAAATGTGATGGTTTTATTTTGCAACAAGTATCACATTTGCCTATATAAAGATGAAGACACACACACACACACACACACACACACACACACACACATATATATATATATATATATATATATATATGTACATATGTATGTATATATATATATATATATATATATATATATATATATATATATATATATATATATAACTCCGTTGACGCAAAGAAGTCCGTGAGGACTTTGCGCAAGCCTGTTTCATTGGTGAAGGATTACCCACGAATATGATTATGCAGGGTGTGGAAGAGGGGGTAATCGGATGGCGCAAGGTCAGCTGAATAAGGTGGATGGCACAAAGTCTCCCACCCAAGTTGCTGTATGGTATCCATGACCACTCGCGCGACATGCGGCCTGGCGTTGTCATGGAGGAAAAGCACACCTTTGAGATTCACCAGTGCTGGCTCCTTCTGGCGCAATGCCTGTTGCACACGTTTCAATTTCTGCGAGTATAGGTCTCTAGTGGCCGTTTGGCCCGTTGGTAGAAGTTCATAATGAACCACTTGACGACCTGTCCACCAGACACAAAGCATAATCTTGCGTGGGTGCATAGGCGGTCTTGCGGTGTGAGAGACAGCATCCTGAGGAGACAACCAATGTCTGAAACGCTTGGGAGTTTCGTACAGAACCCACTTTTCATCACTGGTAAGCATTCGATTGAATAAGGATACGGTACGGTGGCGAGAAAGCAGCAATACGCAGGCTGCCACTCGTTGTCCCTTGTGGACCTCCAACAGCGTTTGCGGAACCCATTTGCTCAGTTTGTACGTCTTACCTAGGCGGTGCAGGTGAAGTCTAACTGTTACATCGGAAACGTTGAACTGTCTTTCTGTTCACCACACGTTAGACTACTGTCCTCTTCAATGGCCGCCTTCAAGACCTGTAGTCGTCCACTGCGAGGCTCATCATGGAGAGACAAATCTCCCGACTTGAATTTTCGAAACCAACGCTTGCAGTACGTTCATCAACAGCACTATCCCCAAACGCTTGACATATGCGGCGACTTGATGCAGCTGCTGATAAGCCCACATTGAAGTCGTAAAGCAAACAGCCCCGAACGAGTCTCTAGACACTTCCATCCTTCTCACAGCTGTCCGGCTTATAACTGGCCGGGCACGGTGCGCGTGTTTTTTATAACGTCTGATGTTCCTACTTCCGGCTGTCCGAATTTGAAAATAATTGCTACACGCATTTCGTATATATTTCAACTTCATTCAATAACTAATCAAAGAACGGACAGAACTTTTTTGGTTGCCTTGTATATACCCTACCGATAGTACGTTTTGGAGCACAACGCAATCTTCAGGTGTTGAGTATAGACTGACCGTTACGCAATTTAAATTGTTAAAATTATCTGGTTATCGCAATGTTGGCGCCGTTATATATTATACTGGGATTACAGTTTTTTAATTTTAAAAATAATATTTGGCATTTAAATAAACGAGATTTATATATATATGTAAAAAAGATATATATATATATATATATATATATATATATATATATATATATATATATATATATATATATATAAGCAAATATGTGGATGTAGATCCGACGGTCTGATGTGGAAAAGACAAAGCAAAATCCGAATATGTAAGTTTACTGTTTTAATTTTGTTTTTGGAGGCATATTTATATTTAAGTTAACATGAAGAGACGATAGACACAAGACTAGTCAGAAACAGAAAAACTGAGATTCTAAATCTTTTGGATTCGGTCACGCTGGCGTTCTATTCATGTTAACTTAAATATAAATATGTCTCCAATAACCATGTCCTGAAGAAGGCCCACTAGACCGAAACGTCTGACGTCGACAGCAAAACAAAAATAAAAAATAAAATTCAAACAGTAAACTTATGTGTGTGTGTGTGTGTGTGTGTGTGTGTGTGTGTGTGTGTGCGTATTTAATCAATTCATTCCAGCCAAGGCGATAATGCCACGAAGACGCAAGTGGCTACTGGGAGTGAAAGAGAATGAGAAGACTTCAGAAGGAACCGAACACCTAATCCTAAACAGGAAACAAGGGATAAACCTCTACCTTGTTCAAAAGAACGGGTTTGATTTTGGACCGGCCTTATATCTATGTGCTGTATGTCTGTCCCTATTCACACACACAGACGCATACACAAACATACACACACATACACACTTGAAAACTAAAAGTAAACTTATACTTAACATTGAGTGTTGAAAAAGATTAATAGAAGTAAAAGATTTTATAAATTTAAATATTTAACTGCTTCTTTTACTGTTAGAGATGTTTATGCGCAGATTTAATCGGAACGGCATAAGTTTTTTTTCTCGCACTTCTCGCTTGTGGAACTCCCTTCCAGATCCATGCTTTCCACTCAACTTTAATCTTCAAAAATTTAAACGCAATGCCAATCGATACCTACTGCCCTCCTGATTACTCTTCTTTTGTTCTCGCACCTTAGTAATGTTTTTGTTTTCTAATTACTTACCCAGTAATCCCTTTTGTCTTAGTGGCTTTACTGCCTTGCTTGGGGTGAATTCGACTTTAAAAAATGGCAGCTCTTATTTAATAAATAGTTTTCTGAATATATCACAAATCTTGCAAATTGCTTTTATCTTAAATCTGAATTTCACTTTTCTTAACTTTTTACTTATAATATTTCTTTTTTACCTTTCTTTTTTTCTCTGATCGTTCCTTTATCTTTTCTTTTGTCCTTTCTTTCTCCTGCTTGTCTTCGCGACTTCCTTTTTTTTATCTTTCTCTCTAAATTTACCCCCTTTTTTTCTCCCTCTCTTTTATCACCTTCTAT
>OZ038506.1:90662492-90679992 GCA_964036315.1 Acanthosepion esculentum | reverse complement strand
GAGGTATTATGTACACGATTTACATTATTCGGACTATTGTCCTCATATTTGTCGCCATAATTATTACAACGTTTGGGCCGTTGTACGCTCCGGTCTTCTTCAGGTGGTTCGAATGTCGAACTGAACCCTTTATTTCGTTCACTGGGGTAGACTGTTCTAGTTCCACGTGCCATGTTTAATGGATGTCAGTTATCAGTTATCGCCTGTTATTTTCCCTCTGAAAGTTCTCGGCTGCCTTAACCGGGTATTGAACTCACACTCTTTGGGTTCTGTTACTGGATCTAACTAACACCTTTATTCACTGTGCCATGTGTCCTTGAGGACACATGGCACAGGAGATAACTGATAACTGACATCCATTAAATATGGCACGTGGAACTAGAACAGCCTACCCCAGTGAGCGAAATAAAGGGGTCAGTTCGACATTCCAACCACCTGAAGAAGGCCGGAGCGTACAACGGCCGAAACGTTGTAATAAATATGTCGACAAAGATGGGGACAATAGTCCGAATAACGTAAATAACGTATATATATATATATATATATATATATATATATATATATATATATATATATTACTTCAAATGTTATTTTTTATTAGAAAGAGGTATTTAAGTAATTCTATTTTGTCTACTGGCCTGGACATTTGGGAAATCTTATCCGAGTAACATTGCACCAACAGGTCTGCAGGTTACGAACCTGCGTCCTCTTTTGCAGGAGAAACCATCGTTAGATCCGACCTACTTTAACCATCTCGGCTAAAAACAGGTAGACAGAAAAATATGCTGTTTAGTAAATAAACGTAGCGTCTATTCAAATACGAGTTTCCACTAAAAATAACGTTTAAGTAATATATATATATATATATATATATATATATATATATATATATATATATATATATATATATATATGTTGCATCTAGTTTCTCTTCATCTGGGGACTGTCTCGGCTATACAGGAAGATTGTTATTATAGAATGGTTCAGCCCGCTTTTTAAATTATTTTCTAATGAAATTGTCCTTAGATCCTAAAATTATGGACATGATTATTATTAAGAAAATAGCTTAGAAATTAGAACATTGTAAAAATTTACGTCCTTTGAATAAAACGAGCGATAAGAAAGGAATATATGAAACGCAACAAGGTCGTTTCATGCCTTTCCCAAAGGTCAAAAAAAGGAAGAAAAATGAATTAAAAAATGAAAGAATTATAAATTAAATAGGAAAAGGCGAAAAAGAAAGAAAAAAAGGAAGGAAAACAAAAGAACGAAGAAAGAAAGAAAATGAGGAAAGGAAAAGAAAAGAATGAAAAAGAAAAGGAAGGAAAAGAAAAGAATGAAAAAGAAAGAAAGAAAAACTGAAAAATAGAAAAAAATTGAATGAAAAGAAAAAAAAAATGTATAAATCCTGCCTCAGCTGGAAATCGAACCCCGTTTCAATTTGTTGCGGAGATAGCTATCTCTTTATCTTGAATCGACACTACAGATGCATTGATAAGTTTATAACTAATTTATTTTTGCATTTCCGGTTATCGCTATAATTATAGGTCCGCTAATACCTCGGCCATTATGTGCGTGTGTCTGAATGTCAATTATTTTGAGAATCAATTAAATACACCAATAAAAATGCGTGAAAGTGAATGCACGTATTTAGATAAGGATCTGCAGAGCTTTCATTTTGTATTGATGCAATAACTAAGCGTATATTTACGTACTTCCGAATATCAGGCCGTTTCCGTAGGAGAGCATAAATTTCGAAGCTTGTTTCGCAAGTGAAAAGCAGTAGACAGTAATGAAAGCAGGGACTGGGCGTATTAATGACTTAAAGAGAAATAAAAATGTACAAGTGAGAAGAGTTAAAGACGACAAGGGAGTGAGATGAGAGAGAAAAAAGAAAGAGAGATAATATCTAAGAGAGGAAGTAGACAGGGGGAAAAAGAGAGAGAGATAAAAAGTCAAAGAATTAGAGAGAGTCAAAGGAAGATAAACAGTGGGAGAGTTGAAGATTACAAATAAAGAGGAAAGATAATATCCACCGAAGGAGTAGAAGAAAAAAGAAAGAAAAGAGTAAGATGCAAGAGAGAGTGTAAAAGAGAGATCCTCACGTCACGTGTTCCTTTACTATTCGGATCGTTGGCGCACTATATGCTCTGCAGCCATTACCACAGTGATGTATCTAGAGCAGTGATTCTCAACCGGCGTACCGCGGCAAACTAGGGTACAGATCGAACCTCTTAAGTGTGCCACTAAATATTGTCACAGCACACACACACACACATGTATATATATATATATATTTATTTTTGATTTCTGAGGAAAGACCTAGGTGGTCTGAAATATTAAATAAATAAATATATACAAAAACACAGAAATAAATACTTTCATAAATATATATATAGGTAACTATACTCGTGTCGAAAAACCTTCGAACACTTGATTTAACAATAGCCAAATCAATCACGAAGGGAAAAAAAGGTTTTAAAAAAGAAAGAGCCAGGAACATGAAAGTCTGTCGAAAATAATCGCACAGATACAGGTTCAAGGCCCAAAGAAAAAACCCCGATACGAGTAAACAACTAACTAAAGAGCTCAATACAAACGTAGAGCAAACCTAGTCAAACCTAATGAGCCAGGGTTTGTCTGGCTCATTAGGTTTGACTATATATATATATATATATATATATATATATATATATATATATATATATATATATATATATATGTATATATACACACGAATTCATAGGTATATATATATATATATATATATATATATATGTATATATATATATATAAATATATATATATGTATATGAAGAAATATAGTTATAAGGTGTGCTATATTTATGGGATAAAGTGCTCAATATTCGAGATAGAGCGTGTGTAAATATAGAAGCAATCGTCAGTCCACGGTTGCCTGACGATTATGTCTAGCATGAAACAGACTGTCGCCTCTAAGTGTTGACTTCAATGTTCACTTATATATATTGTTGTGGTGGGATCCACCTAATCTGCATAGGTGACTACCAATTATATAAATAGTGGTTGGTACCGGAAGACGAGAAAAGGGAATCACGAGATCCAACTAGAGACTCTGATCGACTGCGACTAGTCAACACATTCTCCAGGAACGTCTTCCCAGAAATATACAGAAATACTATATGTACTTATTGTGTACACTTTCTTGTTATAATACATTCTTGTTCTAAGTACATTTTGTGTTGCATTATTATTCCATGCAATAGGCGAGATTCAACAATGAGTCAAGACTCAACATATATATATATATATATATATATATATATATATATATATATATATATATATATATATATATATATATATATATATATTCTGTGTGTGTGGGAGTACTAATGGTACAGAGTTAGTTTTTGAATAAATGAATAAGTATTAAACTTTAATTTCAAATATTTGTTTCCCGATGATGTTCCTTCCAATACTAACATCAGATATGTGAAGAAGAATTGGTCACCAATTATAGGGGTCGAGGGTTCAAAATAAAACATTCGACGGTACCCATTGATACATTTTCAAAACATAAGGATTATTCCGCATTAGCTAAAGATGCCTCTAGTTTATCCTCATCGGGGAGACCGTCCAGTATTATCGGCCGTACAGGAGGATTGGTATTACAAAATGGTTCCAATGTAAGAAAGAGGACATAAAAAAAGAGTTAATATTCAAGAAAGGGAGTCGAGACTATAGATAGGAAATAATAGAAGAACTAATATATCTAAGGGAGGAGAATTAGTCTGTGGGAGAGAGATAGAGACAATAAGAGATTGAAAAGAGGGAGAGAAAAGAGGACAAATATTCAGCAAACTATTCAGCAAATTATTCAGCCAAAGAGAGAAAAGAGAAGGACGAAATATTCATCAAATGTTCAGCAAAATATTACAAATATTCAGCCGAATAATAAAAAAAACGCTAAAGTATGCGCTCAACCGAAGAAACTGAGGGCCTGCTTATCGCACATTCGACAAAACATTGAAGAAATTGCAGAAAGAAAAACCCCAACAGGCACAAATAGTTGAATAGAAACGTTAAAATAAAGTAAGTTCATATTTGTGCATGTGTATGTTTTTAAAATTCATGGTTTTATTTCATAACATTTAAATGTATACCCTTTAAAAATTTTGCTAAATGTGCCGTGATATTTTCATTTTCTCCTGGGTGGGCCGTTGCTTAAAAGGTTGAGAAATACTGAACTAGCATATAACTCGATAAGGAATACAAATAGAGAGAAAAGATGATACCCAACCAAGGAGTAGAAGAAAAAAGAAAAGAAGTAAACGCAAGAGAGGGAACCAAAGAGAGATCGTGACGTTTCGTGTCTTTCATACATTAGGGTCGTTGGGGCATCATATGTACTGCAGCTATTACAACAGTGGTGTGTCTAGATCAAACAGACTTAAGGATCGTATTGTTCTTTAAGCTGGTTTTGAGTTCTGGGTGTTTCTTTTCAAGGCAAGAGATCCCAGTCATCTTTGCGATTTAACCGATAGCTGGTGACAGGGGCAGTTGGATTCATGCTTTTCGCAAGATTATTTGTGCGAACTCGACCGACATTCGAACTCTGTTCGCAGATTCCTCTTTTTGGGTCGCCAGCCGTTATCTTCCCCGCACATCCAATGTGAGATAGGGGACACAAAAAAGAGTTAAGATTCAAGAAAGGGAGTAGAGACTATAGAAAGGAAAAATAGAAGAAGTAATATATTTAAGAGAGTAGAATTACTGTGTGGGAGAGAGATAGAGACAATTCAAAAGAGGGAGAGAAAAGAGGACAAAATATTCAGCAAAATATTCTGCAAACTATTCAACAAATTATTAAGCAAAATTATTCAGCCAAAGAGTGAAAAAAGGACAAGATATTAATAAAATGTTCAGCAAAATATTAAAAAAATCAGCAAAATAATTCAGCAAAACGGACAAAATATTCAGCAAAAATTCAGCAAAAATTCAGCAAAATAATTCAGCAAAAGAGAAAAGAGGGGAACAAAATATAAGTAGAGTAAGAAAGTGGGGGCTGATATGTTTAAGTAAGAAAAAGAGCAAACATTTAGAAGGAGAGCGAGATATATATATATATATATATATAGAGAGAGAGAGTTGTATAGAGACAGTGAGGGAGTTAAAAAGAAAGAGTGAGGGAGTTGAAAAAAAGACTTTTTAAAGAAAAGAGAGACATACTCAACAAAGAGGAGAGAATCTCAGAAACTAACAAGAAGAGGAAATTCCATATTCAAGAGAGAAGAGCGCTAAACCACGGAGAGTAAAAGACAAATAAAGGAAAGAAAGAAGGATTTAAGAAAGAGTGAAAAATCGCGAAGATACACGAAGAAGAGCGAGTGAAAAATTCAAGAGAGAAAGTTGAAGCGAAAATTGTGAAGACTTGTGGCTAATGTGAAGTGAAGGCATGGAAAAGCGAGGGACAAAATGGCATTAAATGTCGATGTTTACTTGCCGCTATTTATTAGCTTGCCACAATCGAACGAAATATGGCACAAAGCCGTATTTAATGCGGGAATCCCTCGCGTACCGAGGATTATTAACAAAAATTGTGCAGTTTCCACACAACTGCTCTATTGGGGCGTCTCAGGCACCAGAGATGGAGGTTGCTCCTTCTCCTTCTAGTGCTGTTGCAGAAGTGCAGCCCGAAGAAACGTCCCCTGGGACTGGATTTTAATTAAGTTTCGCCTAGGGTCCCATAAAGGGGTCGCCAAGTGATTTGTATTTTCTTGTTTGTGGAGTAACTAATTTTCTTTCTTAGAACTATAAATCATGAAGAATAATTCGAAGATGAAAGCACCTCATGCCATAAGTCTTTTCTTGTACAGCATTACATTAAAACCAACAATGGGTAAAATGGCGGAGTCGATTGTGCTGACAAGCCTTGGATGACAGTCAGTCTAGGAGATGGTCAACTTTGAATTCCAAACCGTTGAGAAACCACTCCAATATATTCCCAGGACGTTACAATAATTCACTGTCTATAAAAAGGAAAAGAAACGTTATATATATATATATATATATATTATAATAATATATGCTGGCCACCCGTATTCGAAACATGGAGCGTTGAGTTAAAGGGAAATAACTGAGACATCCGGAGGAGGCATGGCACGTAGAACTAGAACAATACCCTGCTGGACGAAATAAGGGGTTCGGTTCGAAATTCCAATCACTTGAAGAAGGTCGGAGCGTACAACGGCCGAAACGTTTTGAATATGACAATGAAAATGAGGATAACAGTCCACATAATGTAACTCATAATAAGCAGCGATAAACTCACAAAAATAACATCTGTAGGAAAGGTCTTGTGGGGAGGAAAATAAATCATCACCCCCAAATCCGCGCAAACGCTTTTGAACTGTATCATGGCTGGAAAAAAGTACGTTTGAGCTACTCCGGCCCATATATGTCTGCAATGCTACATAC
This sequence comes from Acanthosepion esculentum, assembly GCA_964036315.1. Classification (NCBI taxonomy): domain Eukaryota; kingdom Metazoa; phylum Mollusca; class Cephalopoda; order Sepiida; family Sepiidae; genus Acanthosepion; species Acanthosepion esculentum. The sequence continues at coordinate 90,673,533 of OZ038506.1, read as the reverse complement.
ACCTTTTTAGCGCCTATCTTATTTTGTCAGTTGTCCGTATGTTTAATACAGGAACGCAGATAAAAAAAAAAAGCTATTTACAAAAGAGAATCCCTGGGTAAGCGAGAGGTCAATGCTTTTACAATATTAAAAGAAACGTTCGATAGAGTTTGGCAATCATATGATGGCTGTCGGAGAACTTACGGAAAACAGATTGGTGATACTGAATTCTATTTTGAATTTAAAAGAATCATTACGAAAAATAGGAAACATCTTCGTAGCGGTTTAACAATGGTCAAAACTAAAAATAACATTATAACAATCAGATATAAAATCATCAGTAAAAAGATACACAATTAACTCAATCATTAGACAAAGTATTAACATATATATACGTATAGGAGCCTCTCTTTTCTCTGTGAAAGGATGAATATAGGACTTGAGTCAACAGAAATATGGTCGTACAAAAGGTCACTAAGTATGGCATGGATCGAACTAATGTAATATTAGCCGTGTTTTTGTAAACTCCGGAGGGTCGAAGCAAAGTATTAAGAAACAGGAAAAATTCGTTCGAAACTAAGAAAAGAGTACTGAACTGTTACGTAATAACAGTCTTGTTATATGGCAGTGAATGCTGAGCAGTGTGATCACAGATGAAGAAGAGACTTGAAGCAACAGAAATTTGGTTCTACAGAAGGATGCTGAGAATCATGTGAGCAACAACGAAGTTTTAGAGAAAATGGAAGCAAAAAGGGTACACACTTAACATTAGAATGAAACAATTGAAATTTCTAGGAGACATAATGAGGAAAGAAGACTTGGAAAATTTGATACTCACAGGATATATAGGAGGGAAAGAGGAAAACAACGCATAACATGTTAGGTTTCTTTTGAGTACACAGTATACTAGTGAGCAAACCAAAATGAGCTGACTCATTTTATAGTACACCGAAAGAAGGTTAACCAATCAGAAGACTTGAAATATTCGACCCGATGTGTATAAAGGCGGCCATTTTGTTTTCTTTTTCGGAATATCTACTGCTAACCCCTCAGCTGAGGAGGCCTGCAGAACTACGTTTTCCTACTCTTTCCAAATATCCACTGCCAACCTCTGACATGGAAGACCTTAAGAATTCCTGAATAGCTGCTACGAGACATTGGTGTGTTATATTGAACAAATTACTTCCTACGTCGGATTGCTACATTCAAACTACATTAAACATGTATTACATAACATACCTAGCGAGGTTGAGTAAACATGTGGCGGAATACGGTTTAAGAAATTTAACAAAAAGATAAACTTTATTAAGAGCTACAATGGATAGGAAATTGTGGAGAGCCATTATCTCGAAACATATTGAAATGATACTTCTATTATGAACCTATTTACTCCTATTCAAGGAAATCGAAAAGCAAAAAAATTCAGAGTTTAGGCAGACGTCACAAGTATAGAGTTGAAGTAGACTTTAGAAGGAACCGGAAACCCAATCCTAAACAGGAAACAAGTGATGAACCTCTATTCCTGTTAAAAAAAAACGGGGAGGAGTGTGAACAGGATGATAGGCGAATTGATTGTTTTTTTATTATCAACCTTCTACAGGTTATTTCAAATTAGAGAATATTTTTAGAATGTAAAAATATTTGGAGATAATTTATTGATACGAGTTTTACTAATTAACCTATAAATGGGGGGATAAGTGTTGGATTCATGTATTTCCCAAAGATATTTGAGCGTAATGAAAACAACGAACCCAACTGGAACTGGAGTACTCCGATTTCCAATTCCAAGCTGTTATCCATTACGCCACCCGCCTATTAGAGCACCTGATATTCCAAAAAAGTCACCCATTTGGTACTGACCAGGCTCGACATTGCTTAAGTTTGATGATCGTAGAGACATGTAAAGTTGACAATTCTCATATTCTCCAGTCTATTGGTGTCTATGGTTGATAATTGCATCGATAATGAACAGAGAGGAAAAAAAAATCTGTAATTAAACTTCGGGATAATTTTATCCGGTGATATATCATTGGTTAAACGTCGTCTGATTGATAATTACAACAAATCGCTTGACCGACATAATTGTTTATCCTGGGAAATTTACAAATAGTTAAGTGATTGGTACGATTCAGCCTGACGATAAGTATTCTATTGATTGCTTTGAATCAAGGTGTTAATCAAGAAATATAGCAACAAAGATAAATGATAACAAAGACCGGAGGGGGGTGATTAAAAACCACCGCTGACAAATAAATGATTCCTTCTCAAAGACAAGAAAAGTATTAAGAAACAGGAAAAATTCTTTAGAAACAAAGAAAAGAGTGCTGAACTGCTATGCAGTATCAAGAATTCATATCAGTGAATGCAGGGCAATTTTCCCCGCAGCTTCAGTGGAGACATTAGTCAATAGAAATGTGGTTCTACAGAAGGATGCTGAGACTAAACATAGCTAGAAAGTCTAAAGGAAAATGAAAACAAAAAGGATGATTATACTTATTTTACTTTTTTTTATTAAGTAATGTTCACTCTGTATAAGGCACGGGGTCACTCGTGGTAGAGGGTTACTTTAAGAGGCAGTTTACAGGAGTAGGGGGAGAGATATAGGTTAACCCTGTATAAGGCACGGGGTCACTCGTGGTAGAGGGTTAATTTAAGAGGCAGTTTATAGGAGTAAGGGGTGGGGAGATATAGGTTAACCCTAGGGTTGAAATAGTTAAGATTACAAAGATCAAGGAAACATCGCCTTGGGAATCGGTTCGCGGGAAGAAGCTGCTTGTGTGGAACTTACTTCTTGCCAATAGAATACGGGGGGAATATTGGTGGTTTGCTACAATATGAGTGGCATGGCGGGGCCGAGACGTGAAGGTTAGATTTGGCGGGGCCGAGACGTGAAGGTTAGATTTGGCGGAACCAAGGAATTGCAGTTCGTCCGAGCACTTTCCATGGTAGAATCGATAGAGCAGTGAGAGACTCGCCTCATCTCGCCTGTGAAAGACAGAGGTTGGAGGGTGGAAAATAATTCTTCTCCAACAAGGACTCAGAGACGCTTTTGAAGTCTATCACGACTGGAAAGTGAGGACTGGGCAGTACCCGCCAAATTATGACAAGAGCAGTACGAAATATTTTCTGCCTTATCTAGCTCTTGTAACATACACACACACACACACGCGCGCGAGCATGCGTGCACACTCACATATATGAATGCATTCGCGCGCGCGCGTGTATATGTGCGGGTGGTTTAATGGGTAGTAGCTCGGAATGAGACTTCGTAGAGCCGAGTTCGAATTCCAATCGCATTCATTATATTCACTTAAACGCAAATACCTTCATGATAAAGGTATGAATGCATTTCTTCTCGCGCGCGTGTGTATGTGCGGGTGGTTTAATGGGTAGTAGCTCGGAATGAGACTTCGTAGAGCCGAGTTCGAATTCCAATTTTGATGTTACACCCAGTATGTCATCATTCGAACCAAAATTGTCCAGTCGTAATTTCTTACTGAGCAGTAGCTGGAATATGATCAGTTTTGTGTATTTCGATCTGTTAGACAAAATGTTGACAAGGACAGAGCATGGTGGACCTGAGCTTTTAATGCCTCTGTTGGTCGAGGTCGACGAATGGTGGATCTTAATTTCAAAGGTCCGAATTGCTTGAACTTAAGAATCGAACTTGTCTGGATATTTGCTATGGAAATAATGATAGAGTCACGACTGGCTTGCGATGTTACATCCGTGGGAGTTGATCTACCTGGTGGAAAATATATCATCCCAACGGGGCCGCGTAAACCCCTTTGGGCTTTATCAATGCTGGAAAGTGAGGATTGGGCTGTTCCAATTCAGAAAAAACAACAATGCCTCATTTCCAGGATAATCTGACTCGTGTAAGAAAAAAGCTTGGCCGAATAAGTCGAGCAATTCCTGGAGCGCTAAAAAGAATCCGACTATTTTTTTCAGCATTTTGACCAACGGGTCGTTTCACTGGAGGTCAAGCGTAAAGTTTAAATAGACATACCAATCAAAGAGCGTTATTCAACGGAATTTTTGTCATTCTTTAGATTGAAAATGGAAGACTCTAAACTTATGACAAGAACCATTCGGTATCCTGAAGCATTTTTTTTTAACTCGACCGGGCTTGAAACCTTGGTCCTTCGAACCCTGAAATTTGACGTCACTTGTCGATCTGAGAATTTTGGTTAAGGTTCATATTTCAGATTTGGCTATGTAACCATTTCTTTTGACGTACAGGAATTTATGATGGCTATTTTCAAAGAAATGAGAAAGAAAGAAAGAAAGAGAGAAAGAAAGAATGAACGAAAAGGTATATTTATTGTGAGTGGCAATCCGAAAAAGAATGAAAAGCAATAAAGATATAAAGCAAAAAGAAAAGAGAATCAAAAAAGAAAGAAACAACGAAAGCAAACAATGACTAGTTTTCAATCGTCTGAGCTTGATCAAAGAAAAAAAAACAATTGTTCACTACGTCTAAAAGTGAAGAAATATTCTTAACTAGCATAAAAGCCGCCCTATCAGATGACATTTTTGCTAATTCCTGCGGAGGGCTCTTGATTGGGCCTTCATCGCAATCGCAGGGAGGAGTAGATGCGATAGGCAACAATAAACTACAGAAGAATTCAAAATTGATCGCTGCATTTAACTATTACATTAATATTTAAGCTTACCTTTTAAAAGTTCAACGATAATTCTTCTGCTGCCACGTAATTTAAAAACAAATTGATGTACATAGGTCCTTAATTTCCGTACAAACAATTATTTTTATTTCGGGAGTGACTTTCGCTGGAGTTCGCAATTAATTTCGATTATTCCCAAATTTATTTCCAAGTAATAAAAATTGTTATCGTACAAAAAAAAAAAAAAATGTCGTAAAAAAACACATAAAAAATTGCCAAAAACTATCGCAAGAATGAAAATTTGGGAATTCAAAATTTCAGTATTGCGTGTCCGGATCCAGCCCGGAATCTTTTTAATTTGCTCATGGTGCCGGCCAAAATGATATATGTTGGGCTGCAGCCTTTAAGAGTAAAGTTGAAAATGCAGAAAATTATATTTTGAAACACTGTAATTTGAGAACAGTATTTTTTTCATTTGAACATGAGCTATTGAAAGTTAGATAGTTTGTCCCTTTAATTATTTTATCAGTAGAAGCCAAGATGGCGGAATCTGAAAACAATCGCAGTTATGAAAACATGGGAATCCAAAATTTCAGGATTGCGGGTCTACAGCTGGCCCGGAATGTTTTTAATTTGCTCACGGAGTTGGCCTGATTCCAAAATGGTATATGTTAGGTTACGGCCTCTAGGAGTAAAGCTGAAAAAGTGTGATACACTGACATTGGCATTTATTATATAGTTAAAGATAGGATATATAAATATATTTATAATGGATATATATCGCAAAACGATCACATTAAGCCCTAAAAGCCACTCCTTCGGCTTACTGAGAGAAGGCTGTAGTGATTTAATAGATCCGGTCTCTGGATCTTTCAAATGTAAATCTAAATGTGACCAGCATCAAACATGGACAAGTGACTCGTGTATAAGAGCAAATACGTCGTCATGCTTATGGGGACAGCCACGGTGTAATTCATTTTTGTTATACCTGCCCTGCTCGCAGGTATATTCTCCTTTAGCTTAAAGAAAGCGATGGCAAAATTCGCATCTGTCAGAACTTGATAGGCATCTCGCCTCACCTTCGTACGAACAAAGAAGAAGAAAAAAGCTGCAATCATCAATAAAAGCCGATTTGACTCCAATCAAGAGAACGCGTCAACAAGACAACTCTTCGACAAATTTAGGCTTGGATCAACTAATTTCCGCGATCTCTTGAAAATTAATTATTTTTTCTTCATTTGAGAGAGACAGAGAGGGAGAGAGAGAGAGAGAGAGAGAGAGAGAGAGAGAGAGAAAGGAAAAAATAGATTATCTGTGGGAAAATTTAGCTGATAGTTTCAACTCATTATATTCAATTGTTTTTTGTTGTTTTGTTAAAATGTTATTTATAATACAACCCCGCTTAAGTTTCCAATAGACACAACATCAAAATAATAACAACAGTAACAAGAATGTTTAATAATAATAATAATAATAATAATAATAATAATAATAATAATAATAATAATAATCAAGAAAGTTATCAATATGAAAATGCAAAGCAAAAACAGCGAATTACTAAATATTTAAAACAGTTTTTTTTTTTTTGGTTCAAATTGAATATTTTGGAGGGATGGCCACAAGGGTTAGTGGTCCATTATCTTTAAATAAAGGCTTTATCTGAAACCGGTTAAAAAGTCATTAATTTTTCTCTCTCTCTCTTATTTTTAAACGAATTCTTTCATGATTGTTATTATTTATTTTTCTCGTTTCACTTGCACTGGTGGCTCGTTGGCTAACATTTTAAACTGGTAACACTCTAGTCTGGGGGCTTAATTCTTGACATCTCACTGTTTAATTTCGCAGGATTGAGGATTTGTTATTGCGAAGCAGATGATTTGGTTTTCGTCAAACCGAGTTTTTAGCTTTAGAAGGAAACAAAATTTAGGTTTTTATCGAGCCGACATTTTAATTTTTCACGGGATCAACGGTTTACCTCTCATCAGACAGTATTCGCGAGATCACTAAGAATTTGAACTCTACTGGATTTTTCTTAAATTCTAACAGTGTTTAATATTGTTGAAGTTATCGTTGTTAATTTTTTTGTCGAGATGTATAAACTCTATGTTTCATTCAATTTTGTAAACCAATCGATGAAATTTGAATAAGCTGGAAAAATATTTTGATAAAAACCCTACTTCCGCGCTTTAATAATTTATTTAATTTAATTTTTAGGCCTTTAATGATAAACAATATTTTTGAAGGAAATTTAATTTTCCCTTTTTCCTTTTTAACAGCGAAGAATAAATTCTTAGGATTTCTTACTCTTGAGCATGCAACATGCGGAAAAATTTCTTTCTGAAGCCAAATTCCAACTTTTTGTAGCGTTTAGTTTTGGGATTTCTTTTTTATAGTTCTTTCAAACGCAGAGCGAACTGGGAAGCTGGAGTCTTGTATTTAAAAACTTAAAGAAAAGATGTACAAAAATATTGCATTTTTATTAAATAAATATTTATTTTAATTATTAAATAATTTTTAAAATAGTAGGAGTATTTTGTATGTTAAATAATAACAGTTTTAATCTTTCCAAAAAATAATGAAAACGTATTGTAATAACTTACGCACCCTAGTAAAACCAACTGTACTTTGTACCCACTTAACTGTTTGCATTTCTCCAAAATTTGGTTTCAATAGGTTAACTTATGGCTGTTTTAGAGGGTGTGACGGACGGACTAACGAAAGTTACAGAATTTTATATATAGTGGTGTGGTGTTCTCCCTCTAAAGAGTTGTATTTTGGACTCTTCCGCCTATTATAAGATTAGTAGGAGGGAACAGTTTAATAGATTGTTCTACCTAGGCTGGGATTTTTCGCAGCTGCTGTCGAACTCTCTGACTTTGGTCCGAGAGGTACCCGGACGAGGCTGTGCCAAAGGGCAGAGTCTCGTCCGGAGAGGTAGACAGAAACGAACCCGTTTATGTGGGTTATACGGAGATTTTTTGGCTGAGCCTACGGGCTCGGATGACCCACGTTAAATTCGGCCTTGTGCCACATCTAGCCTCGTGGTGGGGTGCTAAATGTTAGCAGTCGAATAGATTGAACGCTGGGTCAACCGACACACACTCATTAGTCGTGTAATACTTTTCTGTTGTACTTACTGTTTTATATATGATATCTCTGTAACACTTGTTTTTGTTATTTCTTTAGCCATTTACTTGGTCACAACATATAGATAGATCGATTATCGAAGTTTATATAATTTATTTATTTTTGAAATAAATTAAATAGGCATGAATGAAAGGAGAGATACCTGTCCCCTTAATGATAATGTTCTATTCAGCATCGATATCTGAGGATTTAGCTAAATTCGACCAATGATTTCTAGCAAAGATAAAAAAAATATATATTATTCTAAGATTTTGTAATAAACTTAAATTATCAAATTTCACGGAATACTCACCAAATATTTATTTTTGTTGTTGTTGATAACGAGTATTGGCGTGGAAATTGAAATAGACAAAAAGAATTCAAATTAGTCCCCTGAATTTCCCTTTATGTAAATGCTAATGGGAAAAAATAATTATTCTCTTCTTATTATTGGTTACAACTGTTGATTAGTTCCTCGCGACTTGTGTAACAGCCGGTCTAGGCGGGGGCAGCCCTGAAATTATACTAGACTCGATATCTACCCAAGCCCCTTCTTTAGAGCAAAGAGGAAGGTGGTGACGCAGGGTTGTAATGCCGGAAGCAGGCATTCCTCAAAGCTTTTACCTGAGCTGCCTGAAAGCAGAAAAAAACGAGAACAGATACTACATTGACCCCAGCCTATATGCAGAAAAACAGCGAAAAGGGCGAACAAATAATAGACATTAATCCCTGCCCGAAGACCAGAGAGAGCGCGCTCTGATCGTTGGCAGAAATGCCGATCCATACATAAATAAATCTCGTCATTTTTTACGGGTATTATGAACGTAATTCTATAAGACATGTTAAGATTGCTTGTCACTTCAAGAATCTGTCAAAAGTAAATGGATTTGAAGCCTCGCTAAAACTGACAAAATTTCCGACAGGTTGATTTCAGTTTAATCGCGTTGTACAAATGTATCCGTCATCTGTAGCGAAATTTGATTTCACAAAAACAAGCAAGTTACATTGAATGACGGAAACATATGAATAATTCTTAACCTTTTCGTAGTTTGGCACAAGATCATAAGTGCGATCTTTGGATTGAGAATCGACCTCAATTCATTAGTATAGACTTTGAAGTGTCGCTTAATGACAGAAAAAAAATGACCATATTCAATGTCTCGAAAACCAAACTAGTTACATTCCATCACCGCCGATTAGACCTCGAACTACCGCCAGTCACAATGAACGGACGTTCCTTCGAGGAGGCACCGTGTTTTGAGAAAACATTGGGCCTCAAACTCACACCCGACCACGTGGCACTCATATAAGCGAGTCACCGCTAAAGATGCAGGTAAAATGATCGGCTCTCTTTACAACTCCGGTAAGTAGCTGACTCCTCTAAGTTCATAAGAGACAGATCAGGCCGAAAATGGAGTACTGTTACCATATTTGGGCTGGAGCTGCCCAGTCCTCACCTTCCAGTTCAAATCCGTCTCCGAGTCCTTGTTGGAGGAGAATTATTTTCCACCCTCCAACCTCTCTCTCACAGGCAGGATGTTGCGAGTCTCTCACTGCTCTATCGCTACTTCCATGGAAAGTGCTCAGACAAACTACATTCGTTGGTTTCGCCAGGACTAACATTAACGGCCACGGCCAACCATTCCCTCCGATTTCCATCGGCGAAAAGTAAGTTCCACTCGAAAAGCTTCTTACCGCGAACGACTGACCTGTGGAATATACTCCCACGAGAATACTTCCCCGATAACTACAATCTTAACCTGTTCATGTTTAGAGTTAACCATTATCTTTCCCTCATATCCGTATAAACTACCCCGTAACATAAGACTCTACCTCGATTGGCCCATGAAAGGAAACGGTATATGAAAAGATAAGACATAGCTGAATTTTGTTATGAAAGTTTCCCTGCAAAATGGTCGATGAATGCGCTATATGGACAAGTCTGGGGTCAAGTGTATTGAGAAAGAAAGTATTTGAAAAATGTTCAAACCCATAAAATGAATGTTTTTCCTTTCAAACTTGGGTTACGAACGTATACATGTTGCTACGATCAGAAAACGTTCTGAGATACTCTTCAGAACTAGGGGTATAATCTATGGGGTTTGAAACCTTTCTCTTGTTTCCTTTATATAATTTAACAGTATCAAATGACAGCATAAGCTTACTGATTACATTTTGTACAATAATATGAACCTAGATATTTGTTCTCTCTTTTCTAAAGTGCATATTAAAAGGTATTCCATACTGCCAAACTAGTAAATATTCGACTTAATAAAATTGTGGCAAAGATTCCATGTTAAAAAGCTTTAAGAAGTATTACCGTATTTGACGGCATATAAGGCGCACTTTTTTTTCTTTTTTTTTTACTAAAAATATCTTCGTCTTATATGCCATATGTAAGTTTAAAATTCGCGATAGTCGGCTGAAATTAGCTACCTGGTACTTCCTATTGGCTTAGACTTAAACATGAAGGAGCAATGGAACACGTGGATGGCAATGCCTGATGACGACCTTACACTTACAGGAAGAATAAAAAGGCCCAGCATTGCACAAATCTGCGAATGGGTGAAGCAAACTTGGGATAATATTAGACCAGAAATTGCTGTGAAATCTTTTAGAAAGTGTGGCATTGGCAATGCTCTCAATGGAACGGAAGATGACGCATTATTTAACGACAATGATAGTCATATTGAAAATGAGTATCAGAGTTTTGATAACGAAAGGGCGAATTTTATGGATTTGAAGATGAATAAAATTTTAATGGTAACTGTACTGTTTTGCTCAATTGTAATATTTGCTTGATTTTTATTTTGTTTTCTTACCTTTGGATATAATAAAGTTTTTGTGTTCGTGTTCTTTTTTTCCTATTTTTCGTTTAATTGTAATCATGGCATGTTTAACCAAAATTATAAATATAGCCTAGGCTGTACTAATAATTTTACTAAATTTACTAATTACTAATTTTTCTTGATTAGCCTTGCTGAAATTGGAGTGCGTCTTATACACCCCTGCGTCTTATATGCTGTCAGATACGGTAAGTAATAAAAAACAGTCATCAATGTTTTAAAAAATATCTACCGATCACATGGTGAATATCTGAACACGGAAAGAGATCATTGGGGATGTCCTCTTGTTTTGTTGGTCGTCGATGTTTTTATTACTAGATTCTGATTTTTGTTGTTAATGCAGTGAAAGTTATTTCGAATGCTGTTGTTGATTAAAAGCTTTCTAAATAAAGACGATAAATTTGATGTTGACCTTTTCGAAAAAGGAATGAAAGAAAAAGAAACAATTGAAAAGGGCGGGAAAAC
>OZ038506.1:90624992-90659992 GCA_964036315.1 Acanthosepion esculentum | reverse complement strand
TCTGATTGCAATATCCGAAGGGTGAATGATACAGACATATGCATTCGAAAATCCTGCTCTTAAAATTCATACATAACTACTGCTATAAACAGACATAAATAAACAAGGAAGCGTTCTTTCAGGCCCACATCCGCCTCGGAAGACATAAAATAACAGACAATCTTAAATATAAGGAATCGGCTTCCTGCGCCGCTCCAGTAAGTCCTCATGCTATCCTCTACCTCTATAAGAACCAGATCAGGCCGTAAATGACGTACCGTTGTCAAATTTGTGCGGGGAGTGTCTAATCCTCACTTTCCTGTTTAGATAGAATTCAAAGGCGTCTCCGAGTCCTTGTGAGTGACGAATTATTTTCAAAAGCGTCTCCGAGTTCATGTCGGAGATGATCGGTTCCCTGTAGCACTCAAGTAAGTACCTAACTTATGCTATCCTCTACATTTATAAGATCCAGATCAGGTTGAAAATGGAGTAATGCCCAGTCTTCACTTTCCAGGCTTGACAGAGTTCAAAAGCGACTCCGACTCCTTGTTGGAGAAGAACTATTTTCCACCCTTCAACCTCTCTCTCACATGCAAGATGTGGCGAGTCTCTCACTGCTACCATGGAAAGTGTTCGGCCGAACTACAATTCCTTGGCTTCTCCAGTTTTAACCATCACGGCTAGGACCAGCAATGCCACTTACATAATAGCAAACCACCAACATCCCCCCTATTCCATTGGCCAGATGCAAGTTCCACTCAAACAACTTCTTCCAGCAAACGAATGCACTGAGGAACCGACTACCAAGGAGATGTTTCCTCGATTACTATAATCTTAATCTGTTCGTGTCTTGAGTTAACCGTTGTCTTCCTCTCCTGTGCATATAAGCTACCCCTTAACGTAGCTCCCTACGTCGAGTGGCTTTCGGGCCTCGTATAGGGTAAAAATTACTGTTAAAATATATTAATTGTATGAAAAAATAATGTTTCTTCTTTTGAAACGTTTTCTTCAGTCTAAAGACGGTCATAATTTTTTTTCTGTTTTTGTATTTCATCTCCAACTCTGCATCTCTAACTCTCTCGACAAAAAAAATATAATCCTGAAGAAGTCCTTTTGAAGGACGAAATGTGTAACATTGAAGATCTTTCCATTTTTTCACTCAACGACTCGCCATTAGTCTGATAATCAAACTTGTATGTCTCATTTATGTATTACTGTAAAAAAAATAAATAAAAATAAAGCAGCCTTTTGTTTCAAAGAAGGGCCTTTTCTACTTCTAAAATCAGCTATAGACTTCCGATGCACGTAGCATGCTTTCTTAACATCTTATTCATTTAGGACCTGAACATATTATTCTATTTGTTATCTGCTGTTTTCCTTTGAAACGGGACCAAATTTGAATGTGGGTAAATAATGATTACTGAAAGTTCTTTACAAGGACGCTACCCCACTCCCAAATTACACCAAAAACAGCGACAAAATCAAGGTAGAAAGAGGAGCAATTTTCGCGAGAATGCTTCCATCTTGTTTGCATGGCGCCGTCATCATAAAATTGGACTGAGATAACAGATTATGAATTCCTCTGTTGCCAAGACTTCGCAGATGACATCATCCGAATAGCCTACGGACCACAAAAATCGGAGGAATGCCCAATGCTGTCAAAACTGTGAGCCAACCAGTAGGCCCTAATATGCATCTTGGGGCGGGGAGAAAAAAACAAGTAGCCTAAAGTAAAACGGATCGAATCCTGCTCAGTATCACCTTATGTGACCGGAAGAGCCACACCTGAATACGACGACAGACTAGAGTAAGGGACATCATCGAGACCAACAAGATGGGCAAACATATATGTTGGCCACGTTTTTTTGTTTTGTGCCAGAAACAACAGGTGGACTATTAGAGCGACAAGGGGCGCACCAGGTGAATTGAAAGAACTAGCGGATGCCCAAAGACGGCGCAACGATCTGACTCTATAACTCGGCCGCACATAGTCCTGTATGGTCAGAGATATGAAATGGTGAAGATCATCCAGTGACGGGTTCCTTCAACAGGAGTGAGAAGTCCCTGAATTTGGGGTTTTGCATTTTGATTGAAACAGGAACTAAGAAAGTTATGCTACACCAGAATTTCGAATACAGTTGGCTATGATAAGTTTTAGCCGCACTTGATTACACTAATTTTGGCTTGTTTAATAACGTCTACTCTCTTTTTTCAGACATTACCGTGTTAGTATCAAGCTAGTCTCATCTATGAACAATAGTTGACTCATATATTGCAATGAAAGTTCGCAGAAGTAAGGAAATTAGTGAATTTAAACAAGAGCAAATAATAGGATGGCATAAGTGTGGCAAATCAAATAGAGAAATTGTTAGTGTTTTTTTTTGGTTAATCATCAAACGGTTAATAATATTGTCAAGAATTTTAAGAGAGAAGGCCATTGTCATGTGGAACGACGTTCAGGAGGACCAAGAATCGTGTTTGAGTGAACGAAAAGGGTACTGAATAGGGAAGTCATCAGAAATCATTGTCAGAGCGTCAAAGATGTCAAAAACAGCATGGAAATGTTGCCATATGCGGTGAGAAAGACTCTGAAAGAGCTAGGCTATCAAAGAAGAGTTGCAAGAAAGAAGCCCTTGATTTCAGAGGTTAGCAGGAGCAGGCGTATGGACTGGGCGAGAGAATTCGAGAGCAAAGATCATGAATTTTGTCAGTCTGTAATTTGGTCAGATGAAAGTAAATTCTGCCAATATTTGAACTTGAGACAAGTTTATGTTTGGAGAAATCAGAATGAGACTTGGAACGTTGAATGTCTGCAGGTGACTTAATCATGGAAGAATTGGAGTAATGGTGTGGGGCGCGGTCTGGTTTTGAGGGAAATCTGATCGGTTGAATAGTCCAAAATACTGTCAAATATTAAACAAAGGACTACTCCCACTATTTGAAACCAGTCAGACTGACGAGAAATTTTACAGGGTTTTTCGCTTGTGGAACTCTCTTCCGGACTTTTACCTCCCAGTCAACTTCGATCTTACAAAATTTAAAGGCAATGTCAATCGTTATTTTCTGTCTTCTTAATTTTTGATTCTTTTATCTTTCTCTCGTTAATAGCGTTTTCTTTTCTGATATTCACTCACATAGCGTTATTCAAACTTCTTTTTTTTACTGTGACCCACAGCAAGAACCACATTTGGCATTGCGACCCATTATACCTACGTGTAATAAATCAAAGACAAACTCCGTTCACTAAATTCATTTATTTAGCATCGACAATTTATATGTATATTTCTGATGATCTGCGCATATTGGAATTGCATGTGTCTATCTGTATTATCTATTTGTATGAATATAAAATGATTACTTTTAGAAAAACAAATTTCAAGGAAATTCCGACACAAACGTAAAGTAAATAAAATTTAAAGGAAATGTCATTTAATGAGATGGATGTGTTTGTTTATAAGCAGCTGATTCCAGTTGCGAAGACAGGAAGACAATGCAACATGCAAATCGGCTGAAGTGTTGAGCCTGTTTCTGTCCTTCGTCTTTAATTGAGTTAATGTGCAAAATTCCAACTTACACAAGTGATCAGTTGTAAAAGGCAATAGTAATAAAATAGACTTATGACACAAGAGTAGAATTACCCTTTGTTCTTAACCAAAACAAGAAAGCAAGATACATAAACTCAATGATAACAAATTATATATATCTTGACCGTGTTTTGAAAAATGAAAACATTATATAAATACATACATGCAACAAACTCTTTCTTATTTAACAGTTAAATTATTTAATCCTTGGAAATAGCTAAATGTATAGCCGAAAGCGCTCGGATAAAAAGGACATTCGGACAGTTGTAATATAATTTATCATCTGAATAGAAAAACAAATATTAGATCGCATGAGAAATTGTATAAAAAACTAAATCAAAGCACCTTGTCTGTCGTATTCAATGAAATGTGCATGAAAGAAGGAATGCTGCTTAACACCCCCATATATATATATATATATATATATATATATATACAATGCGAGCTTAACTCGGTGAAAAACTGGTAATGATTTATGTGTGCTGTGCAACATTTAGAGTTGTTTATATTCTGCACTGTGCCCTCACTTTTGTATTTTTTCATTTCTTCTTTGTCGCGACTCATTTTATTTATCTCGCGACCCACTAAAGGGTCGGGACCCACTGTTTGAAAACCCTGCTAAAACTCAGTAAACTCTTGTGTCTTAGTGGCCTTGCACGGGGGTGAAATGATTAAAAAAAAACAATAGACGGGACAACAGATGTTTGATAATAAATCTTTAAATTATAGACAGTCTGTTTTCTTCATTCCTTGTATTTTTTACTCTCTTTCTCGTATTTATTCCAGATTACGTATCCACTCGGCTGCTTCTTTTCATTGTTTCGCATTTTTTTGCAAACAACCCACAGCATTTAAACAAATCTTATTGAATTATTCATTACTGCTTTTCGTTATTCATTGTCGATGCTTTTGTCATATATATTCATTCGAACACGTTAATTTATTATACAGCTTTTTTTTCTTGTAGGTCCACCTCTTATATGGTTGTAAAAGAAAGCAGAAATGCCTGCACCAACCAAGTTAGTCATTCATAAGAAGTTAGAAAGAGGGGAAGCGAGAGAGAATGAATAAAAACGACGAAGAAAAAAAAAGAAGAAAAGAAGCGAATAAAACCGCGAATATTTCAATAAAGAAGAAAAGGAACACATGAAAAGAAAAGATATACCGTTTTTCCTTCGTCTATTCTCGTTTAAGAATAGACGGAAAAAAATGATTCGGGAAACAAATGAAAGAACGAAAATTCAAACGGCTGTCGCAATTAGTTACTGACGTCCCGTTTAGATTTAATTAAAATTTAGACTAATAATAGTATTCTGGACTTTGAATTGTTTGATGTTTACGGCGGGGGTCAATTGGTGGGTTATTATTGAAAGATGCAAACTTTGCCCAACTAGGATTGGCGGGTCAGGTGATCACGCTTTTGTAACCTGAGAGTCTATGGCATACGGGGGCGGTTATCCATAGACTAAAGAACTTGGATCAGAAAGAAAACAATTATTAAAACAAAAGGCAATCAAATACAGACTTGGACAAAGTTCACTGACATAGATTTCATCAGGTAACAAGGGTGAGTGAGTAGCTCACGTACTAATTAGGCGAGCATCTATCTATCTATCTATCTATCTATCTATCTATCTATCTATCTATCTATCTGTCGGTCTGTCTGTCGGTCTTCAGAGCTAAGTATATTTGCCTTCTGTTCTTGCTGATTGCTGGCTAATATATTTTAAGAAGGTCTATTACAAATTAGAAATGTGTATAGCAGACAAGGGAGATAACGTTGAAATTATAAAAGGGGAGTAACTGTAATTGGCAAAAATGAAATTAAACAGAAAAATGGAGAGTGATTTCTATTGGCACGAAATTCAAAACACAATACTGAAGAAAACATACGAACAAACCTGACTATATATATATATATATATATATATATATATATATATATATATATATATATATATATATATAGTGAATGTTGTGAGTAAAATAATACACTGATTGGATAAAACGACAGAGTGAATATATATATATATATATATATATATATATATATATATATATATATATATATATAAAATAAATAAATCGCATTTCTTTAAGGAATGGTGCTACGCAAACGTCTCATGCACAAGGCAATCATCAGGCATAAACTTTTTTAATACATAATGATATATATATATATAGATATAGATAGATAGATAGATAGATATATGCCCATAAAAGTTGAACACCATTTTATTTTAATTATCCCTCATTTGTGGTTCGCGACGAGGGCATCTACTATCTCTCTCTCTTCCTCCCTTCTCCTGCTTTCTCTCTCTCTCTCTTTATATATATATATATATATATATATATATATATATATATATATATATATATATATATATATATATAATTTGTGGAAGTACAAAAATTTATTAGGTGTTTAAAAGTACGTAAGTATATACAAAAATTATTAAAGCGGGGAAGATCAGTTATATTTATCAGTAGAAAAGATAAAGCAAAAACAGGCAAGCCGTATGTTGCTCCTCGGCAATCAAACATAAAATATAAAACTATGTGCACAGCGACTAAAAAGGTTGAGGAAATCGCATATATCAGAGAATCAACAGTATAAATATCATACAGATTATATTTAGACCCAATAGCCATTTTGTCTTCTTACAAAGGGAAGGCTGCTTAGACTTAATATATACGTCTCAAGTACTCAGATATGGTAATCCAAATGGGCTCTGCTCATTACTGTCAAATATCTTATGCTCGTCCTTTCTCTTTGTTATATGTGCATATATATATATATATACATACATATATATATATATATATATATATATATATATATATATATATATATATATATATATATATATATATATATATATATATATATATGTGTGTGTCTGTGTGTGTGTGTGCTATATATATGTGTGGGTCATATACAAACATATATATATATATACACATGTATATATATATACATTAATGTATATATACATTTGTATTAAAACGTTTATTGACAAATGTGTATAATCACATCATAATCTATGTACATCTAAAATACACATATACATATATTTATTCTAACATATATATTCTATCAGTAGACCTCGTATATATATATATTTATATATATATATATATATATATATATATATATATAAATATATATATATATATATATATATATATAAATATATATATATATATATATATAAATATATATATATATATATATATATATATATAAATATATATATATATATATATATATATAAATATATATATATATATATATATATATATATATATATATATATATATATATAAATATAAATATATATATATATATATATATATATATATACGAGGGTGGTTCTAGTCTTAACCCGATTTTGACGCTCCCGCGATTTTCAGACGCAAATGAAAGAAATGGGGCATCTTTATATAACCCATGGCCGTGCTTTAAGGTTTGTGTTTTACGGTCACTGGTTATATTAATCTGATCGCCCTTCTTTAATTTGCGTTCAAATCGTTTGAAGATCGCGTGTGCATGAAACTCAGGTTACGGCTACGGCCATCCTTTCGTAGGAATTAACATTGTCTTTCTATTTTTATCTTTCTTTTTCAGTATTGCCGTTTTTGTGCAAGACTTTATATGGATAAAGCTTTTAGGTTTTGGTAATTTTTCCGTTGCTTCCATCTATGATGTTGTTTTTACTTTAACAATAATAATAATAATATATATATATATTCTCCTATTTTAAGCGTTTCGTGTTTCATAAGAACTTCTTCAGTTTACTAATAGTTTTATCGATGGAATCATATATATATGTTTAAGGGATGGAGAAATTACCACAAATTTCTGTTAAATCTTACATCGAGAAACAATGAAAATAACATTAGTCTGAAGACGTCCTTTTGAAGGACAAGACGCGAAAGATAGGTATTTATCCTTTTGTATTTTGTCATTCAAATAATGACTAATAATCATGTATATATATATATATATATATATATATATATATATATATATATATATATATATATATATATAAAAGTGGACATGGAAGTTAGCACTTAGAGGCGACAGTCTGTTTCATGCTAGTGCAATCGTCAGGCGACTGCACTAGCATGAAACAGACTGTCGCCTCTAAGTGCTGACTTCCATGTCCACTTTTATATTTACACACGCTCTATCTCTGATATTGAGCACTTTACCCCATAAATATAGCACACTTTAAGACTATATTTCTGCATATATATATATATATATATATATATATTTAAATATATATATATTTAAATTAAATATATATATATTGATATATATATATATATATAAATATATATATTTAAATTAAATATATATATGTATATATACATATATATATATATAAATATATATATATTTAAATTAAATATATATATATATATATATATTATTTAATTGTTTAGACGTTATTTTTAAATGGATAGTCATATTTGAGTAGGTGGTCTGTTTTTTATTAAACAATATATTTCCTCTCTCTTTCTTACTATATATATATATATATATATATATATATATATATATATATATATATATATATATTAAACAGTATATTTTCATACATATATTAAACAGTAAATTCTCATTCTCATATATATATATATATATATATATATATATATATATATATATGAATATATATGTTTTGTTTGCGTGTATTGGTGTGTGTGCATTTCTGCGTAAGTCTCTGTGTGTGTATGTGCTTCCTGAAAAGACTGTGCCTCTGATTATAAAATACTGCTATAGACATTGGTCTTAACACCACATCTCTTTCTCATATATTAACTTCCCATCTTCTTCAAGGGCTGCAATTTCTTAGTAAAAAATACTATCATTTTATTTCATTCAAATATTTACTATATATTACAAATAATGGGATCCATCCTCATTAAAAAGTGTCATTCATAAAAGAGAATTGCTCTCAACCGCTGATATATTTATCTTAACTACAAGCCAATCAGACGACAACACGTCACGCCATATAACATTGACGACAGGGTTTCATTTCAAATCATAACCGATTAATTCAAAAAATGTTTCTGCAAAAGACTTAAGCAAAAACTGTAACTTACAATTATGTAACCTATTTCTCCGATAATGGCTGATGGTTGAATGTTCCACGATCTATTTTTCTCCCTAATTTAACCACCGTCTATTTATTCAAGGATTTCTATCTAACTCAAAGGGATTTAGCTTAAAACCAAGAAAAGTTGATTCAAAACTGTATATATATATTGATAAAAGAAACAAAATACTTATCTTACCGGCATTTCAAGACTCATGAGAAAACGGTACTTACCTACAAAAGAAAAAAAATATAACATTAATTTATTTCAATTAAACATTCGTAAAAATAATCACGATAAGCAATACAAGCGAACGTAAATTCTTTCCAATATTTTAAAAAATACTTACTAATATATATATATATATATATATATATATATATATATATATATATATATGATAATATGTTTTTTTTATTGGAGATGAGTGCTCATTTTTAGGGATAGAGCGTTTTTAATTATTAACAAAATATATGAACTGCTAAACAAAAGATAACAGCTCATTTCCACATGACGAGAAGAAAAGAAATTCCTACTACGCTATCTTCATCACAACTTTATTTCAAAGATCAAAATTCATAATTGATGAAATTATAGAAATAATAATTTTAAAAATGATCAAAATAATAAAATGCAATTAAATAATAAATAATAGAAAAATATAATAAAGTTAAATAAAAAATAAATAAACAAACGCAATCTCAGGACGATAAATAATTTATCAGTAGAACAAATTAAATGACACAAAATGTCTGTTGAAATTTTAATATTTGTCTTACACACACACACACACAAACCTATATATATATATATATATATATATATATATATATATATATATATATATATATATATATATATATATATATGCATATACTCGTACAGGCGTACAGGCGTACACACATGCACATATACACGCGCGAACACACACATGCACGCATACACACACACAAAGAAGAAACAAAATCAGCCTAACACCAGTAAAAAGCACTTAATTTTGTTTTTGTTTTTTTTAACTTAAAATCTGTCTTTTTCAAGCTATTCTGTACACAGCTATGAACAGCCCCTAAATAATTAATATTACTATGATCCACCCGGATTATATACGAACGGATCGATTATCTGTAATATTATATATATGCTAGAACGAGGTTGCTAATCACTGCGCTATGGCAAGACTTACATTTTATAATAATAATAATAATGATAATAATAATAATAATGATAACAATTGATCATCTTGTATAAGGTTGCACGGTGTTGGCACCCACTGAATATAAAACCCGTCATGACAGAGTTGGCCAATATCTGCACTGGAAAATCTGCAACTTCTACGGAAAGGAAACTGAAAGAAATTGGTATGAAAACCACCCAGACCCGGTTACGGATATAGGACCTATTACAATGCTATGAGACTACACAATACACACTGACAGAACAATCAAATCTACCCGCCCATACATTGTTATTAAAGACCGCAAACAAAACAAAAAAGTGCCTCCTTATTGATATGGTAGACCCTGCAGACTGCAATGTATCTTTGAAGATCTTCAAAAAGCTATCAAAATACAAGGAACTTGAAATCGAAATCTCAAAAATGTGGCACATGGGAACATCAACAATCCATGTTGTAGTTGGAGCCCTCGGATTGGTTGGAAAATATTCCAGTAGACTAATTGAAGAGATTCCTGGAAGTCCATGCCTTAAAGAAATACAAAAAGTGCTCTCACGAGTACAGCCCACACCTTACAAAGGGTTTTATCTATGTAGAATATGTGTTGTTTTTTTGTGTGTATGTTTTTTTTTTCATTGGAAAATGTCATGACGCCATTTCTAACCTTAGATCTCTGGGACCCGAAACGAAATGTGTACACGCCAGAAATCAAAGGAAATAAAATAATAATAATAAAAATAATAAATTAAAAAACTGTCAAATTATAAAAGCTTTGAAGTAACAAATATATGAAAATTTAAATCTACGCTTATTCCTGTTGTGATGGGTGGGGGAGTATTGGGTATGATGAAGAAGGGTAGCAAAAATCACGAGTGTAAAATTCCTGGACACATCACACTGTCCATGACAACGAAACGTCCCAAAGTTGCATAGATAATTCTGCTACCGTCAGTGCCGGATTTACCTATAGGCTTAGCCCAGGGCCTCAAAATGTAAGGAACCTCCAAGGTGTATCATATTTTTGACACTGTCATAGGCCTTTCTTACACATGCCCTCATAGCGCATTGTAGACACTAAACAACGCTGCAGTGATTTTAAACATCCGTCATCTTCGGCTTTACTCAAATTTTAATTTGACACTCTTCTTTTTTCCTCTACACATGAGAATGGAGGATTTGGAGCAACTCACAAGTGGATTAGCCTAGGACCCTCTCTTCATCTAAATCTGGCCCTGCCTACAGTAAACTTTTACTCATAGACACCTGGAGGTGACCTGGTAATTAGGCAATTAAAATTATTCTGTGGCAAGATGATATTATCAATAATAATAATAATAATAATAATAATAATAAAAGTTACAATTTTTGACTGTATTTACTATTTTTCATTTCACATAAATACTAATAAAAATGGAAAAACGGTAGTACTCATGATTACTAGAGCACTTGGAACGGTTCTGAAAACGCTTAATATCGCGGGTAGAAGTGAAACTGTGTCAGTCAGTTATGTGACATACGTGATACACGCGTAGGCAATCATGTATCGAAAGAACACATTCAGTCAGTTATGTGCCATGCATCATTAGGCGATCATGTATCTTTCGACACATGACTGACGAGGCAGATTTTTTTTCCCGCAGTATGCTGCGGTAGACCAGTTGCCATCTAAGGCTATAAAACCCGGTCTGTCCTGCTATTTGCTCATAGCTGGGGGGGGGGGAGGAAGAGGAAGAGTATTAGCACGTAAGTGAATGAAAATGGATTCGACTGGAATTCGAACTTGGCTCTCCGATTTCTCAATCCGAGCCGCTATCCATCACTCCACAGTTAGTCTTTATTTTTAAAATTGTGAGGAATACTAAGAAGTGTGTAGGAATGTCGAGAAGACTGCTAGCGAAATCTCTCAAGAGAACTTAATTTAGGGAATAAACGTTATAACTACGATTATTATTACCGTATAATCTCTTCTCTCTCTCACTTTATTTTTTGTAAACAGTTATGTCTCTCCACATCTTCCTTCACTTTAAGACATCTAAACTGTCATGTTAGTTTTATTTACACTCTTGATAAACGAATGAATCCATCTTCTCTTAAATAGTAATATTTATATCTGGAAAAATCATTATTATTTAAAAGATTTCTTAATGTAATATGCACTCATAAAAAATGGGCATATTCTTACAATAGAAAATATTGTGTCAGCTTTAAATAATCCACAAAGTATTGATAACCCATTAAAAATCTATCAATCAATCATCACTATAGGTAAGACATAAATCAATCAATCATTTAAATCAATCAATCATCACTATAGGTAAGACATAATTTTTCAGTTGGCTAGACGTCTACCTAAAAAAAAAAAAAGAAGAAAACGTCAAAATTTAAAATATTAAAATGTTCTTGTAAAATAAAGTCCTTTGTCTCAGGAATCCGGACTATAATCTATGAAACATGGGTTCATAAGCCGCAAACATAATCAATTCCAACTACCTTCTCCGAAGTTTGAAATCCATATTTTTTCTTTTCTTACGCTAGTTACCAACCAAGGCTAGAGAGCAATATCTACCCTACTATTTATTCCATAGCTAGGTAAAAGAGACGTAATGATCGACGTACACACTAACTGTCTCAGGCTCGCCGATTTCATTTTCCACGATATTAAACGCTTGCCGGTTCGCACCTCCCTTCATTTAAATAAAGCCATTATAAATCGTTAGGTGAAGAAGGAAATCGACAAGGCAGCGAATAGAGTCGGAAATGATATGCATGACGATGACAATGAAATCAGTTATATTATAATAAATACAGTATAAATAAACTCCAGTATTTCTCATATAAATTGGCCTGCCTTGAATTTTACGATAACAAGTAAAAGAAACACTATTAAGCGGCCTCGGACAATATTAAATAATGCACTGTTATGAAACACTCAAGCTGTGACAAAATAAATAATGACTGCAGACGGAGAAGA
Source organism: Acanthosepion esculentum (assembly GCA_964036315.1). Taxonomy (NCBI): domain Eukaryota; kingdom Metazoa; phylum Mollusca; class Cephalopoda; order Sepiida; family Sepiidae; genus Acanthosepion; species Acanthosepion esculentum. Next base: position 90,647,169 of record OZ038506.1, on the reverse strand, counting down.
ATTCATTGGTGCTCGGCGTAATTTATGGACTATCACCGAATTGGCTTTAGACACCAGACATTATAGCAACAAAATAAATAACTTAACAGATACTTTCAATGACGGGATAATAATACAGACTGTTCCATTATATTTTAATGCTGCTTGCTCACCCGTCAGTCATTTAGCACGTGTATTACGCCCTGCTATTACCTCAGATAAATAATAGACTGTTCCAGTATGACTACGATAGAAGACGGAAGAAATTATATCATTTGGTTTTAGTGAATTAAACAATGCATGCAAAATAAGATGAAATGGGCACCAATGGTTTAGTAAGCTTGGCTCGCTAGATCATTTAGTAGCGAATTGCGATAGTATGGTAGAGTAATAGATATCGGATTGAGGAATCGGAGAGCCGAGTTCGAATTTCAGTAGAATCCATTACATTCACTTACGCGCTAATACCCTTGGGAAAGGTATGACTCCTGTTCTTCTCCCCCCCCAGCTATGGGTAAATAGCAGGACAGAGCGGGATTTATAGCCTTGGATGGCAACTGGTCTACCGCAGAAAGAAATGGCAACCTACTGCGGGAAAAAATCGACCTCGTCAGTCATGCATCGAAAGGTACATGATCGCCTAATGATGCATGGCACATAACTGACTGAATGAGTTAGATTCTCATTGGGTGCCCCATACTTTCGGCCCTGTGCCACATCTAAGCTACGCTTACAAAATTATTTGGTTTAGCAAGCTTGTCTTACTAGATCCATTACGACTGAATAGTGAGTTCAATCCTCATTGGGTGCTCGATACTTTTGGCCTTGTGCCACATTTAAGCTACGCCTAGAAAATAATTTGAACACTTCGATAAGGTGTAATGATTTAGTAAGCTTGTCTCTTTCGATCAATTATGACTGAATATTGAGTTAGATTCTCATTGGGTGCTCCATACTTTCGGCCTTGTGCCAGATCTAAGCTACGCTTAGAAAACCACTTTGTCAGCATTTCGACGTGGTATAATGTTTAGGAAGCTTGTCTCATTAGATCAATTACGACTGAGTAGTGAGTTCGATCCTCACGGGAGCCTCATAACTCGAATATGGATATCCGCTAAAAATAACGTTTAAAGTGATCAAACCTGTCGGATTGTTAAATAAAATAAATCATAAGTTCTCTAGATGTATCATTATATAAAAAACAGAATAGATTAATCAACTAGACCACAGGATTTTGATACATATAATTTCACTGTATAATGTTTTTTGTAAAGAATACTCGCTACCGAATTATGTGCATTAACAAATAAAAATAAATGCCTTCATTAGTCCAGGAATACTGACGTAACCTCTCTTTCTCACACATATATCAAAGTGTGTGTGTGTGTGTGTGTGTGTGTGTGTGTGTGTGTGTGAGAAAGAGAGAGAGAGAGAGGGAGAGAGAGAGAGATTTAAAACAACAGGAAGTTGCGGCGAGACACATCGGACGCCAGAAATTTAAATGTTAAATTTAAAGGTAAGCTCCCTTGCATTTAGTGTTTCTGTCGATGTAATTATGCTGACCTTTTTTTTTGTCTTTATATTTCATCGCCCACCCCTACATAGGATTTTTCTACTTTGTCATTCAACTACCCACCATTTCTCTATGCGTGATTAGGTGTATGGTTGTGGGTAGGTGGGTGTTAAACGAAATGGTGTAAGTATATAAGAAATTGAACCGTAGAGATCATGAGCAGATTCTCTGTTCAGAAACCATCAAGCCATTTCCTGGAGAGCAGGACTGTTATTTGAACTACTCTTGACCCAAACGGCATTCATTATCGCGGAACTGTCCACAGTTTTGAAATTAATTATTTTTAAACTAATTATTAATGGGAGATTAATTATTAGCTCCGTTAAAAGTCAGAAATCTTGTGCCTTGTTTCTTTGCTTGTTGAATTTACAATTTTAGCGTTAGTTATTTTAATTCTTGTCTTCGGAAAATCTTTTATTTATTTTTTTGCTTTTGTCTTTCCAAATTTTATTCTTGTCGTGAAGGAGATGGAGAGAGAGAGAGAGAGAGAGAGAGAGAGAGAGAGAGAGAGAGAGAGAGAGAGAGGTGGGGGAGAGAGAACGATAAATTTCGAAGCAATGAAGGTTTGTTCATGCATTTTATTTTTCGTTATCTTTGTTTTAATTTATACTCTGTTCGTTTGTCCAATCGGTCATGTGCTCAAGGATTGCTCTCCTTTTCTCTAACACCTTGCTCTCCTCTTAATTCTATTGCTTTTCAAAGAGCCACAGAAAAAATAATCAGATATATTAATAACATTAATTATGATTGTTTGTTGGTTGTTCTGTGAGCCAGATCATGTTGAAAGGAATATTTATCAAAGTCCACTTGCCAGTTATCTGTATATATATATATATATATATATATATATATATATATATATATATATATAATTGTGTATTTGGGCAGCAATTCCTCTTTTATACAAGTTTCATTAAAAATGACTGATAAGGTACTGAGGTTATACTTTTTTTATTCAATTTTTCTTGTGTTATCATTTTCTTCTTTTCTGAGCGTAAATTATGTACAAATTGTCCAAATATTTTATATGTCTGAGCGCTTTCGGCTATTCATTTAACCACTAATAAGGATGATTCCATTTTTACTTTTAACTGATGGTATGGATTGTTTATGCATGTATCTGGTGGACTCTCCCGTCGTATTCGACGTATGAGGGTCAGCAACTCAGTTCCTAGGAACCGACAGCCAGACACCAGCACATATGATTTGGTTATAGTGGTGAAGGTTTTGTGCAGAACCAACCACACTTTTTGAAGAACCGAATACAGAGACCTGGTGAACGACGTGCCACAAGGTCCCCAAACGACCCTCCACAGGTTTTTAATTCAGAGTTGTCCTTCTCCTAGACCAGTTGCCATCCACAGCTATAGAACACAATCTGTCCTGCTATTTACCCATAGCTGAAGGGAGAATTAATACCTTTCCCAAGGGTATTATCACGTAAGTGAATGTAATGGATTCATCTGGAGTTCGAACTTGGTATGTATCTAGAGTTATAGGAACTTGGTATGTATCTAGAGTTATAGGAATATTTTGGAATAATTAGATTTAAAAATAAGACTGATCTTTTAAATCAAATATATGAACTAACAGTTAACTGTAAACACCGTTTTAAATTTAACTTAGTATAGAGATCATATACTTTCAATGATAATGATAAGTTAAATTTAATAGACTATTACCTTTATAACATGATGGTCATCTTGTCGATATGAATGTGTATTGTGTACTTACACAGTGTTATACGTGTTTGTATTTGTATGTATATATTTGTATGTTATCTATGTGTGTTTGTACTGTTGGATGTGTATGTGTGTATATAGGGGTATATATATGTTAGTAGTTTTTTTATATGAGGGTATATATGTGCTTCCATTATTTTTAGCCTTTTTGTACATGTGGATCAGGCTATTATAGTTGTATTATCAACGAGTATGTTGTGGATAGAGTTTAGTAGATCTCCGTGTGTCTTTAAATGAGACCTAATAGAGCTATGTTCAGAGAGGTAAAACGTGACGCTTCTTAGTCTGTCTATATTTCTGAGATGAGGTATTATGTACACTATTTATATTAGTCGGACTATTGTCCTCATCTTTGTCGCCATATTTGTCACAACGTTTCGGCCGTTGGTTAGATCCAGTGACAGACCCAAAGAGTGTGAGTTCAATACCCGGTTAAGGCAGCGGAGAACTTTCAGAGGGAAAGTTAGCAGGAGATAACTGATAACTGACATCCATCAAACATGGCACGTGGAACTAGAACAGTCTACCCCAGTGATCGAAATAAAGGGTTCAGTTCGAAACGGCCGAAACGTTGTGACAAATATGGCGACAAAGATGAGGACAATAGTCCGACTAATGTAAATACTGTGACTCTTCTTGTTAGGCATGATGCAGTATATCCAATATAATTATCTATGAATTCGAATTGATAAGGAACACAGTTCCTTAAAAGACATGTAAATTCATAAATAATATTAGTTCTTTGTTTATTTGGATCTTGCAGGTGAGCTCATGACATAGAAAACATTCGGGCAATTTCTACATAATTTATGACAGGAAAAGAAGAAAATTATAAGAACACAAGAAAATTTAAATAAAAAACTTAACTGCAGTACCTTGTCAGTTGTTTTTGATGAAACTTGTATATATATTGTAAACAGAGGGAATGCTTACTAGATCTGAATGTAATTGGACTGTAGTTTTCTTGAAATTCATATTTTTTCCTTCCATTCGTTATATTAATTTAATTTACACGCTTATATATTTTTATATATCCCAGAAAATAAACTTTATAAGACTGGAACGAAACCGGTTGTTGTTTTTTAAGATTTTTTGAATTGCCATATAAATTTTGCATATTCCTAGCTATCGTTAAATTTTGTACCATAAAAAACTTATTTAAATATATATATATATATATATATATATATGTGTGTGTGTGTGTGTGTGTGTGTGTGTGTGTGTGTGTGTGGTTGATAGCTCAAGTACTCCAGGATCTTATTTAGTTATAATGATATTAGAACATTTGGTGCTACTATAGCGTGAGGTTTACCAAAATATATCGTGCCTCAATGTCATGACTGTCATACAATTTCTGCAACCGCATCACCCCATACATCTGGCCACCTAACCTCCAGACTGCAGCCACCTTAATTACTATGTGTGGGGCGAAGTTGTGCGAGAAACGAAACAAAATTCCTTGTAACACAAAAGATGAACTGAAGGCTAGGTTTATGGCAGCATTAACCAACTTAAACAGGGAAAACCTTCCAGTAGTGATGCATGAGATTCCAAAGTCATCCGGAGGCCGTGGTTGCCGCCAATGGCGGTTTGATTGAATAAATTTACTAGGAGATATTATAGCGTGCGGTCTAACACAATATGTCGTGTCCCTCCACTCATGTGGATATCAGGTCAGGTGAGGTCTAATATGGATATTTTTTTTTATCTGTCTCACATTTTCTAAACGCGTAAAACGGGAGGTAAACCTCACGCTATATTAGCCCCGAACATTTTCTTAATATTGTCAAGTTATGCGAAAGTACTAGATATATGGATGGTCGTGTATTAGGGCGGCTAGATAATCCCTGTAGGAGACGCATGCTCAGGTAAATTTGTGTTTGTTCAACACCCAAAGATCCCACCTGTGGTTTATACAGCAACTATGCTGAGCAGACACTAGTTACAGTTGCTGGGAGAGGGCGAGTTACCGAGTGTGACCAACAGTCGGAACAAAGCCAGCACGATCGAACCTTCGGTTACGATGACTTCCTGCTAGCACAAACAATGGCTGCCAAAGGGTTCCGTCTACCCAATTTCACTAACAATTTCAAACCGTGGCATGGTTTTTAGGCACTCTCAAAAGGTGCCGCATGCCGCTGAGATCGTCTCCTCCAAACCGATAACATCAAGAAGAGATTTTGCTGCCAAAACGACCATGGCGAGATTCGAACCCGGGTTACATGGACAGAAAGCGAACGTTCTAACCACTCTTGCCTATTACTCTGTCTGTCTGTCTGTCTGTCTGTCTGTCTGTCTGTCTATATATGTATATATATATGTATATATATATGCATATATATATATATATATATGTATATATATATATATGTATATATATATATATGTATATATATATATATGTATATATATATATATGTATATATATATATATGTATATATATATATGTATATATATATGTATATATATATGTATATATATATATATGTATATATATATATATGTGTATATATATATATGTATATATATATATGTGTATATATATATATGTATATATATATATATATATATATGTGTGTGAGTGTGTGTGTGTGTGGTTGGTTGGTTCTGCACAAAGCCTTCACCACGATAATCAAATCATATGTGCTGGTGTCTGGTTGTCGGTTTCTAGGAACTGAGTTGCTTGACCCTCATACGTCGAATACGACGGGAGAGTCCATCATATATGTATATATATATATATATATATATATATATATATATATATATATATATATATATATGTATATATATGTATGTCATACTGGGCCCAGCTCTGGGTTAAATAGTATGACTTGCATTGGGAGAATGCATTGTTTTTTTCTGAAAAACAAAAAAGCTATTCTTATAATTCAAAATAACGTTTCAGATTTAAATTTGACTTTAGCAATTAAAACCAACTGGCATCACCATTCAGTATGTTGGCGATCGTGGTACTCCAAGGCTTGTATTTATTCATTATCTCTGAATTGACATGCATTTGTGTTCTTGGGCAATATAGCGAAGGGCTTTCTTGTTACGTTCTCCTCGATTTTGGAATTCAGAGTTTTCTTTTCTCAGTTTTCTTTCTACACTGATATTTAACCTATATTTGGGAAAGGAGGGTTGAAAAGATCGTTTCAAACCTTTCCTAAAAAAATCTTGCGAAGGTAAACGTAACAGAATTTGAACACGACCTGCCGTCCCCGCATTCCGCGCCGGTGTGTTACACGCCTACCTTTATTGCAAATTAGTTACGCTTAAATTGCACCTACACTTTCGAAATCGTCCCGAAATTTATATAAGACGGCGTGGAATCAACGACAATATTCGCTTGACTCGGTTGTGTGTCAGCGATTGGACTACACTTGTCGAACTACCCGGGTTGCGCTTTCAAATACTCTGACGAAGCGTTTAGTGTACTGTACAAAACGCGGTCAGATGAGCATTTACGTTTTTTTAGGTGTTCATGTCAAACATTGTACAGGCAGAAGGAGAACTTTCTTCGTTCTCTGTGTCTCATGGGTGTGTCGTGAGTATAGCTTCTTTTCTGTTTTATACTCACTCCGAGCTTATTTACATCGATTTATTGTTTTAGTAACAGAAGGATGATTAGGATATCATGGACCGAGCGTGTGAGCAACGATGAGTTCTTAGAGAGGTTGCAAACAAGGAGAAGGCTTATACTTAATATAAGGAAGAGGCAGCTGAAGTTTCTGGGACACATAATGGGGAAGGAGGTCTGGAGAATCTGATACTCACGGGTCGAATAGAAGGAAAGAGAGACAAGGGAAAATAACGTGTGAACTACCTGGCGGGCTTAAGCAAGTGGATGATAGAACGTGGTCTTGGGGAGGAAGCAGAGGGAAGGAACTTGTTGAGAGCTGCAAGGAATAGAGGGAGGTGGGGAGCCATGATCGTCTACGTCCTGAAAGGACATGGCGCATAAAAAGAAAGAAAGAATAAATTTATTTTAGTCGTGTCTCCCTTATTTACCCTCCTCCCCAGGAACTTTTTCAGTTTTGCTGTTTATGACTAATTTATTTTTGTATATTTGTTTTTTTTTCTTTCCAAAGAATCTTTCTGAAGAATTGTTGGACGAAAAGGGTTCCTTTTAACGAGAAAAAAAATGCGATCCGTCATTTTAAAAACAATATATAAATTCTCTGGCATGATTTCTTTTTCAAAATATATATAGCCTCATGACTTAGTGGATAAAAGCGTTAATTGAAGTAATCCACTGACTTGACCCAAAAGGGTTACTAAAGGGAAATAAGTGAAACTGAGATATCATGAAAAGGCATGGCACGTGGAAGTAGAACAACCTACCACGATGGACAAAATAAAGGGTTCGTTTGGAAATTCCAACGTGTATCACCTGAAGAAATCCGGAGGGTTCAACGGCCGAAACTTCGTGTATATGACAATATAGTTGAGGACAGTAGTCCAAATAGTGTAAATAATTACAATACCTCATCTCAGAAACACACACACACACACACACACACACACACACACACACACACACACACACACACACACACACACACACACACACATATATATATATATATATATATATATACTTATTTATATGCACTTTACTTTCTGCACGTATCTATCGTACTCAGCCACTTGATTCCATCTCTTAATTCTTCGAATGTAGGATTTGGAAAATGGTTATCGATTTAGATATCCCTACACCTCGGTGATTTGTTTACTGGACCCAAGAAGACTTTGCTTGCTAATCAGGCTCGTCTAGTCTACTCATCAATTCCGACAAGTAGACCCATCGCCGTCTCTTTTAAAGCATCATACAATCGTCCAGCCTTTCCTCGCCATCCTGCTGGGTAAATCCCTGCTCCCACCCACCCATTAAGTAACCTCCAAACGAAACACGTAGATTCCATCAACGCAACAGACAGCTTAGCTTAACTTTCATGGCTCCGATTAAAATGTCGATGCTTTAAATTTGTTATGTCTGTCTTTCAGACGCCATAAAAGCCTTGCTATCACTTTCTGCCAAGTGGTTAAATTTTTTCCCTTCTTTTTTTTCATTTCTTCTTGCGTTTTTCATTTGGGATTTAAGAAAATGGTTTTATTTTTTCGTCTTATTTTTATTTTCGGAATGATTCTTTTTCTAAATTATTTTTTTTTTAATCATGTCACCATTTCTATTCTATTTTTGTTGTTCCCAGTTTTATTTTTCGTTTTATTTGTTCTTCGTCTTCTATCTTTCGATTTTTGTTAATTAACGATTATAAAAAATAACGGCTATTAATATTATATTAATAAAACAAGCTTGATATAGTAATAATAATTAGCTAGCAAGTATGACTCGTTTACGTTACAGGGGTTTAATAATAATTATTTTAATACTACGCTCCTTACTTTGCAACCCTTGACCATTCCCAGGTAGTCATAAGAAAAGTCGCTCTTAAAAGTACTGAAAAGTTTTCCTTTTTTTTTTTAAAATCGGAATCGCCTCAAACAAGGCAGTAATGCCACTAAAACTCATTTGGTGTGATAGAATTAGGTACAGAAACATTACTGATGAGCAGAAAGAGAAGAGAGTAATCAGGTGGACAGTAGATAGCGTTTGACATTGTATTTAGATTTTTGCAGATTTTGGATTGAAAGCATGGAGTTCCACGAGGCAGAAGTACGAGAGAAGAAATTGTTAGCATAGAACTTACGGTTACATCTAGCCAGCTCATCTGTAAATTGATATCTCGACGTCAGTCTAGTGTTGCGCTTAAATTCAAAGACTCTAGATAAGATAGCGAAGAAATTCCCTAGACAGATCGTTAGGTGACGAAACTTGATTTAAACCAATTACAAACTGCCTGCCTTTACCTAAGATGACACCCAGCCAATCCCTCTCCGTGTCGCAGTCTCTTTTTGTCCATGTCCCTTTCTTTCTTTCTTTCTTTCTTTCTTTCTTTCTTTCTTTCTTTCTTTCTCTCTATGTGCCCCCCCTCTTTATGTTTCCCTCTTGGACGCTCAGTCTGTAACAAATTCTCGAAGATAAGATTTAAAAGAATAAAGAAAAATTTCAATTTCAAAATTTCAGTGCCTGTGCGAATTTGTCCTCAACAGATCGCTAGGTCACGAAACTGGATTTAACCCTTAACTGCAAACCACAGCCTTTATCTAAGATGACCCCCTCCCTATCCCTGATTGTGTAGCACTTCGTTTTTATCTCTCTTCGACCCTCTTTTTTCTCTTTCTGTTTTACTCACTATGTCCTTCTCTCTTTTTGTTTCCTCTGTCCGTATCTGTGATACGAAACCTGAAACTCACCATACATATGTACCAGCTTATTAATATATAGATAATAATAATAATAATAATAATAATTATAATAATAATAATAATAATTATAATAATAATAATAATAATAATAATAAAAACAAATAATATCACACACATTTTATTTTTTAGGTTTTATCATTGCTGCACAAGACCAATGCTTGTTAACTAGGAATTATCAAGCACATATACTAAAATACTGTGTTAGCCCAAAATGCAGATTCTGTGACAAATATCCAGAAACCATTGATCATCTTATATCAGGTTGCACGATATTGGCACCCACTGAATATAAAACCCGGCATGACAGAGTGGGCCAATATCTGCACTGGAAAATTTGCAACTCCGATGGGAAGGAAACTGAAAGAAACGGGTACGAACACCACCCTGACCCGGTTACGGAGATAGGACCTGTTACAATTCTGTGGGACGACACAATACACTCTGACAGAACAGACATTGTTATTAAAGACCATAAACAAAATAAGTGCCTCCTTATTGATATGGCAGTCCCTGCAGACTGCAATGTATCTTTGAAGATATTCGAAAAACTGTCAAAATACAAAGACCTTGAAATCGAAATCTCAAAAATGTGGCACATGGGAACATCAACAATCCCTGTTATAGTTGGAGCCCTTGGACTGGTTGGAAAAGATTCCAGTAATTGAAGGGATCCCTGGAAGTCCATGCCTCAAAAGAGATACAAAAAATTGTTCTGACAGGTACAGCCCACACTTTACGAAGGGCTTTATCTATGTAATTATTTTTTATTTTATTTTATTTTTTTTTGCAGTGGAAAGTGTCATGATGCCATTTCTAACCTTAGGTCCCTGGACTGGACCCGGAAAGAAATGTGTAAACGCCAGATATCAAAGGAAATAATAATAATAATAATAATAATAATAATAATAATAATAATAATAATAAAAATAATAATAATAAAAATAATAATAATAATAATAATAATCACTACTTTTAATCCGTGAAAATTTCATGGTTTCCCTGTTTTAAATTTCTGCTGGATCTTAATTCTTCAGTTAATAACTGAATAGGCCATTGGCGAGGTCTACAACAATAAAATATCGCGTCGTTAAATATTTGAGCTTTAACAAAATTGCAATAGCAATCATAAATATGAAAGCTGGTTGTTATTTAAGAAGTAAGGAGTTACAAATGAAACGATTCGAAATTTATGACAATTTTCATTTCACTGAAACATACGTTAAACACTTCCCTTCGTTCTTTCATTTTCTCATTGAAAAAAAAACTATCAAAGTACAAGGCTCTTGAAGTGGAAATCTCAAAACTGTGGCACATGAGGACATCAATAATTACTGTTGTGGTTGGAGCCCTCGGATTGATTGAAAAAGGTTCCGATAGACGCATTGAAGGTCGTGCATGGCTTAAAGAAATACAAAAGACTGTACTCACGAGTACAGCTCCTGCATTACTAAGAGCTTTATGTAAAATGTGTGTGATCTTATTTGTTTTATTTCTTTTTTTAAATGCTTAGTGAAAATATCATTAACCCATTTTTGACCTTAGGTCACTGTTTGGGACCCGAAAGGAAATGAGAATACAACAGAATTCAAAGGAAATAATAATAATAATAATAATAATAATAATCAGATATGGACGACAGGAAAACACATCGGTGGCTGAGGAGCACCGGGTTGATAGCTGAGACAAAAGGCCTAATTATAGCAGCTCAGGACCAAAGCCTCGCAACTAGATCCTATTACTGTCGCACAATTAGATGGAACTAACCTGAAATTAAAAATATGCGGAAAATGTGATGAAACTGTCGACCATACTGTCTGACCGGAACTAGCAAAAAATGAATATACCCACAGACATAACAAGGTAGCGACATATGTGCACTGGAAGATATGCAAGAAGCACAAAATCAAAACCATTGAGAGATGGTATGCGCACCAACCAGACACAGTTATCCAAAATAACGATGTAACTGTCCTCTGGGACATGCGAATTCAAACTGACAGGGAAATAACAGCCAACAGACCGGATATTATAATAAAAGACAAGGAATTCAGGAAGTCTATGCTTATTGACATAGCAGTACCATTTGAGAGAAAGACCTCCATGAAAATTATCGAGAAATTGTCCAAATAGAAGGACCTAGAGATCGAGATTAACAGGATGTGGGGAATGAAAACTGAGATTGTACCAATAATAATCGGATCTCTGGGCTTCGTGAGTAAAGGAATGTACAATTTTATTAAGAGTATCCAAGGTAAAATCAACATACAAATTGCCCAGAAGATCGCCCTACTAGGAATATTCCATATACTTAGACAATTGCTAACAATTAAATGACAATTCTCCTATAAGATTCCTCTTTTCTCCTTTTCTCCCTCTTCTTGATTTTTCTGTTTATTTATCACCTAACCTTATCTAGGTTTCTAGGTTAGAAAACAAATGATTCCAATTCATAAGAAACTGAACGGACAGATACTACACTATGATCGTAGAAAGAAAAGCGTAATGGTTGTATACACGCACAGAATAATAGTTTAGATTCAATGACAAAAACAACAACAACAGCAATAATAATAATAATAATAATAATAATAATAATAATAATAATAATAATAAAATATGGCACAATTTCAGCGACCATCAACTGATTAGTGACCAGTCAGTGCTTTAACGTTTGGCAAGAGTCGAGATGAAAATAAAGATTAGCTTTGATTAAGCATTCTTGTGTCGACATTACGAAAAGAATAAAAAAAGATCAAGAATTTGGTGCTTTTTGCGTGAAACTTAGTGATTTAGGTTTGTTTATATAGAACAAAAGACAAAACATAAAAACCGTCCACCAATCACTTATTGAAAGCGCGCTTATTTGGTGGAGGAGGCTGGGAATGTTAGGCTGTATAAATGGCACTTGTTTGGGCAAAAATATATCGAAAGATAGAGAGTGAAGACGCGCGGTCGCGCACACACACACACACGCACAGAGATATTATTCCCCCTCTCCCCCCTCTCTCTCTATCTCTCTCTCTCTCTCTCTCTATATATATATATAAATAATGTGTGTTTGTGCGAGCGTGGACATACGTACAAACAGAAAGAAGACAGGTAATATAACACAGGCCCCACCCCCACATGCACACATTGTTTTATTGCCACCAGCACTCAATGTCGGAAAGTTTTTTAGCACCCACTCCGAGGTAAGTATGTAGATCAGTATCCACATAAGAATAAAATTGACAAGCCTTGTTATCAGGAAGTAAGAATCTACCTAGTATGTGTACATGAATTCGAGTATTATATATATATATATATATATATATATATATATATATATATATGTGTGTCTGTGTGCTGCGCATGCGTGTGTGTACGAAGGATATATATTTATATATATATATAAGAATATACATATATATATATATATGTATGTATGTATGTATATAATTTGTGCGTTGCTATAGTTACTGATATTTTTTTTACTAAATATCATATCAAGCATATTACACTGACAAGGTAAATGCGCTCGTGTGTTTATATAAGGTAGGAAGGCTGGAGAAAATAGAAAAGAGAGAAAAAAATTTGTCTTTGGACATTATTGTGATGGCATATTGGTATTGCGAAAAACACTTTACATCCGAGTGTATATACTGTGCATATGCTTTTGTATATCTAGAGATACAACAATTAGGACCGATAGATAAAAAAATTATATATATATATATATATATATATATATATATATATATATATATATATATATGACGTTTATAGAAATGCGATAAATAAAAAATATGATGCCATAGAAATACAATCGGACTTACAACTATATAAACAGCTTTGTAAATGGCCGAATAGATTGATGTATTAAAAAAGTAAGAATTTTCATCGCTATCTTAGTATTAACGTCATCAGAAATGAACCTAGGTTATTTGGCCACCAGCATGCGCTCATAGAACTGCCAAGTCTCGTTCTTTCCTTTTTACTCGCACGAATGACGAGACTTGTTTGCGCTTAATAACACGTTGTCAAATAAAAAAAAGAAATTTACTTGATATGTCCAGACAGAAGTTCGTGCACGTTTTAGTTGATAGTCGAAGATTTATTTTCTCCTAAGTAGCTATACGGTATAGGGTCAGATTGAGAGGGGAATTAGTTTGTTAGTACAAAGACGGGTTAAGACTTGAGGAAAAGCAGGGACTGCTTAGGGAAAGGATATGTTGGTTAAATGTTAAAAAAAAAGTGTGTTTGTGCTTTTTTAGTTATTGTACACTCAAGGTAGAGGGTTACTTAATGGGGTTGTTTTTAAGGGCGTAAGAATTTGTAGATTGTGAGGATATATAGGATAGATAACGTTTGACCTTAGACGAAGAATTGAGCACAGAAAAACAAGGCAAAAAGTGGGGTTATTTCTTTGTACAGTGAATATGAAGAAAAAGAATTATAGTGGCTGTTGTTGTCGTCGTCAACTGAGAGAACAGAAGGCCAACAAAGAGACGCAGTGGTATAAATATACAAGTCCGCCCCTGAGAAGGCTACACCGGGCGCATGCAACACACTCTATCAACTAGTTTCTACTTACATTTATATCTTAGTAAGCCTACGAATTTCCCTGCCGCACCTCGTATAGTACGACCCCCGATATTTTGTCCGAATTTTAACCCTTCAGAAAAATTGTATCTGGGCATAGTGCAACCGGTTCACCGAATACATCCTTTTCAATCACTTTTAAAAAAATTACCTGCGTGATACACGCGTAGGCGATCATGTATCTTTCGCTACATGCCTGACGAGGCAGATTTTTTTCCTGCAGTAGGTTGCCATTTCTTTCTGTGGTAGATCAGTTGCCAGCGAAGGCTATAGAACCCGGTCTGTCCTGCTATTAACCCATAGCAGAGGGGAGAAGAGGATTCATACCTTTCCTAAGAGTATTAGCATGTAAATGAATTTGACTGGAATTCGAACTCGCTATCCATTACGTGCCTCTCTTTTATTTATATATATATATATATATATATATATATATATATATATATATATATATATATATATATATATATATATATATATATATATATATATATATTACGGTGAAGTAATGGATAGCGGCTTGGGTTGAAGAACAAATATATATATATATATATGAGATATATATATGATATATATATATATATATATATATATATATATATATATATATATATATATATATATATATATATATATATATATATGGTTCAGTCAAGGAACATAAAAATGTTCCTTAGCTTACACGAGTACTAAATACGAAATCATAGAAAATAAATATGATATTACTATGAACAAACACTCCCAATCACGAATTCGAAAAACTAAGCTAAAATAAAAAAAAAATAAAAAAAATAACTGAGTGTCTGATTGATTGCTTTCTCATAAACAAGCCAATAACGCGACGCGCGGTTTACATATAAAGAGGTTTAAATTTAACCAGGAAATTCCGAGGACGGGCAAGCGACAAAATATTCTTTTTGCTCTGATTTCTCTTTTTCGTAATCGGAACAAACAATTGCAATTCTATTAAATTCGAGGACGGGCAAGTCAAAATATATGTTTTCATGATTTTCGTTGTTAAATTGCAACAATGTAAATGTTGATTATAACGAGGAGGCTTTTTTTTTTTCTGAAGAAACTTGAATTACTAGTTTGTATGCTGTAACGGAACGTTCAGCGCTCCTATTAGTTCGCGCCAGGAAAGCGGGAAAAAAGTGTGGCAAACAAGTTGCCTTCGATCGCAAATGAAAGCCGGAGGTTCGAAGATGATCAGATACCGTTGTAGTTCCGATCGTAGACGATACCGACCGTCAATCCGTTGTCATTCACTTCCATTACCCGGCGGCTAGTCTTCGGAGGCGGGAACTGAGTTCGATTATGAGAGAGCGAGTCTGATTACAAATCTGAACCTTGAAGGAATTGGCGTAAAGACATCATCAGGAGTGGAACCTTGCGGCTTAATTTGACTCAAGGGTCCAGCTCAAGATACGAGCTATGAATTGGAGATGACAAAATCAAGAAAGTAAAGTAATTTAAATATCTGGGAAGCGATTCACCAGTAGAAGGAAAATATGACACCGAAATCCGAAGGCGCATTGGAATAGCAAAAGATAGCTCCCAAAATCTAAATAAAACATTAAGAAATAGGAACGTTTTGTTAGAAACAAGGATTTATGATTTTTACGGTTTATCAACCCTTTACTGATTATTTAAAACCTGGAAATATTTTTAGATTATAAGAATTCTATTTTAGTTTTTAGATATAATAATGATTTAGTGATACAAGTTTTACTAATTAACCTATAGATGGGGGAGAAAAGGTGGATTTATACCTAATCAAAATTTGATAACACAAACAAGAAATTATAATGCGGGTATAAAGTGGGAGACCAATTCTTTATTACCATCACTATATAAACTGATCCTTCAATTTGTGGTCACTGTACTGTCTATTCATTTATATTTCAGAAAACGTAAATAAATGTCATGCCTGTGGGGCTAATCAGTATTTCACGATTGATTCGTTTTCAAAGGCTTATCAATCCTTTACAGATTATTTAAAGCCAGAAAATATTTTTAGATTGTAAGGATTTTCTTTTGATAGTGGGGAGTTAATAATGATTTAGTGATACAAATCTTACTAATTAACCCATAGCTGGGGGAGAAGAGCTGGATTCTGACCTTTCCTAAAGTTATTTGCGCGTAAATGATTATAACAAGTTAGTCAGTCAGTTATGTACCATGGGTGATATACGCATAGGCGATCATGTATCTTTCGATACATGACTGCCTCGGCAGATTTTTTTTTCTGCAGTAGGTTGCCATTTCTTTCTGCGGTAGACCAGTTGCCATCCAAAGCTATAGAACCCGGACTGTCCTGCTATTTACCCAGCAGAAGAGAAGAGGATTTAGCAGAAAGAAGAAGAGGATTCATACCTTTCCCAAGGGTATTAGCGCGTAAAGGAATGTTAGGGATTTGACTAGAATTCGAACCTGGCTCTCCGATTCCGCAATCCGAGCACTATCCATTATTCCCCCGTGCGTCCTCTATATAACAAACCCAACTGAAATTGAAACTCGCCTCTCTAGAAACGAAAAAAAAGAGTGCTGAACTACTCTGTAATATCAATTTTCCTATATGTCAGTGAATGCTGGGTAATTTTCTCGCAGGTGAAGAAGAGATCTGAAGTAACAAAGATGTGGTTATACAGAAGGATACTGAGAATGCCAGGTACGGGAGCTTGCGATGAAATTTTAAACAAAAATGAAAAACAAAAACGACGCTTATGCTTAGAATCAGAAAGAGGCAGTTGAAATTTCTTGGACACATACTGAGGAAAGAAGGTTGGGAGAATTTGACACTCACAGGATACGCTGAAGGAACAGTGGGAAAAAAACAAATAATCCCCCCGAGGAGTTTGTGCAAATAGATGGCAAAACAAGGAATGACAGAAATAGTAAAAAGAAAAATATTTTTTCAGAGCTATAGCAGATAGGAAGTTGTGGAGAGCGATGATCGCTCACAAAGGACAAGGCACATCTACGTATAAAATTAATTCGTTCTAGGCTGATAAGTTTAACAATTATTAATAGTGCTCGTTTTAGTGTTTTAAGACTCTTTTCTTGTTAATAAATTAACTGCTGGGTTTCTGTGCCTCAATTAACAAGGCTTCGTCCAAGTCAGACGGGCTTCCGAGGAAACGTAATGCAGTTTGAAGTTTTTCTAGAAATGTCTATTTTTAAAATTTTTATCTGCCTCCAATATTACATTTCAGTGGTCGTAGAATGCAAACAAAACAAGTTTCGTTAGACAAAAAGAAAGGAGTACTGAACTGTTGCGTAATGTCAGTTTTTCTAAATGACACTGAATGCTGGACAATCTCCTCACAGATGAAGAAAAGACTTTAAGCAACAGAAATGTAGTTCTACAGAAGGATGCTAGGAATACCATGGACCGCACATGTGTACAACAACGAAGATTAACAGAAAATGGAAACAAAAGGACACATCAGGGAAAGAGACAGTTGAAATTTCTAGAGCGTGTAAGAAGGAACGAGGCTTGGAAAATCTGATACACACAGGATAGATTGAAGGCAAGAGTGACAAAAAAAAAATAAAATTAACGTATGGCGAGCTTGGATGTCAGAATAGGGTTTAGGAGAGATACCATGAAGAATTAATTAATTAAAAGATAAAATGAAGAAAGAGTTGTGGAGAGTCATGATTGTCAATGTTCTGAATATATACGACACGTATAATATGAAGAAAGCAAAATTATTTAAGTGCTACAAAAATACCACAAAAAGAAAAAGAAAAAGAAAAAGAAAAGAAATTAATAGCCGTCAAAATGTAACGGTGATACCTAAGAAATTTGGATGACGTTAATCTTTTATTGTATACTGAATTAATGCAAAATGCGCTTACAAACTTGAAAGACGAAAGAGGAGGGAAAATAAGGAAATATTCTGAGAGGGGGAAATAAAAAAGAAATTGTTTGTTGGGTAATATTTTAGCGATAAAAAAGAGGAAAGGATTGGAATAAATAAGAAAATGTTAAAAGCTATAGACGAAAAAAAGGAAAAATGGCTGAAAACAAAGATTAAATGGATTTGTGTTTATGTGTGGAATTTTTAGCAAAAGATGTGAATAAGTTGGTAAAGAAGGGATTAGCTATGAAGAAAAGATCGATGAAAAAAATCCAAGTATTCTTCCGTTTCTTTCTTTCCTTATTTGTTTCTTTCTTTTTTACTTTCAAAAGAGTGAAACATTGAAAATTACGGGAAAGACAGAAAAAAAAAAACACAAAGAAGACCTGAAGTAAAATAAAGAAATACTAAAGAACGATAGAAAGAAAAAGTGAAAAATAAAGAATGGAAAAGAAAGAAAAGAATGAAAAAAAGAAAAATCGAAAAGAAAAAATATGTAAAAGAAATAATAAAAAAGAAAGGAAAGAAAAGCAAAACAAAAGGAAGAATGGAAAGACAAAGGAAGAGATAAAGAAAAAGAAAAGAAGAAAGAAAAGAAAAAGAGAGATGGAGGAAGGAAGGAAGGAAGGAAGGAAGAAAGAAAGGAAGGAAATAAATAATGAAAACAAAAGAACATGAAAGAACAGGAAGAAGAGAAAATGGAAAATTATGAAAAATCGGAAAGACGAAGAAGTGAGAAAGAAAGAAAGATGAAGAGAAAAAGAAATTGAAATAAACAAAAAGTATAAAGAGACGGAAAACAAATCGAAACTCGTAAGAGCAAAAACAGAGTGTGTGTGATATATATATATATATATATATATATATATATATATATGTGTATATATATATATATATAGAGAGAGAGGGGGTGGGAGGGGGAGAGAGATTGAGAGAAGAGAGAGTAGAGAGTGAAAGAGAGAGAAAGGGGGAACAATCAAATTTTATTCATGCTATAAGCACTAACCATTTTGTGATACAAGACAAGGAGTGTCGATGATAATGACGTGGAATTTGATATTAAAAATAAAAACAAAAGTCATCAAATATTTAAACAAAAACACATATTTTCCATGACTGCATAATTATAAACATTAAAACAAAAAACAAAAAAAAACAGGAAAAAGCAAGCATTTTAAAAACGTTTTAAAATATCACTAAAGTCCATAAAAAGAACGAAACAACACTTCTGTCGATTTACGCAGAAGATGGGATAGATGTTAATTTCTCGAGACGCACGCTTTCATCTCATTACGAACACATGATTGGTGTTGTACCTTGTCGGGTGTGGCAGGGTACTGCAAATACACGAATTTACAAACTCAAGTATTTACCTAGAGTTCCTTGATAATATCTAAAGAAGAACCTGCAATATTATTTGTCCTGATCTGGCGTCACGGTTTCAGTCACTTTCCCACCGCCGTAAGGTTGCCTCTCTATGTCTTTTCTATAAATACTTTCATGGTAATTTTTCGAATGAGTTCTTCGCTATGGTACCTAGTTTTTTGAATTTAAGCGCAGCACGAGACTGGCGTTGCGATCTCATCAATTTACAGTTGAATTGGCAAGATGTGACCATGACTTGCATGCTAACAGTTTCTTCTCTCGCACTTCTCACTTGTGGAACTCCCGTCTGGCTCCATGCTTTCCAGCCAACCTTTAATCTGCTAAAATTTAAATGCAATATCAATCGCTATTTACTGTACATCTGATTACTCTCTTCTCTTTCTGTTCAGCATTAATGTTTCTGTTCCTAATTCTATCACATCCGGTAACCGCTGGTGTTTTAGTGGCATTATTGCCTTCCTTGGCGTGATTAGATTTCAAAACAAATCTCTGTATAGTTTCTCAGGAAAAATTCTTTAAGACCGACGTATTGACCAAAAGATCTTGACAGGAACGAATAAGGTTTCGGTAAAGAAAAGTAGATTTTTATTTCCTTGGAACCACGACGAGCAGGTGAAATTACTTCTTGTATAGGTTGAGTTAAAGATTTCCTGAAGAAATATTAGGTTTGTCCAACGAGGAGGTGATCAAATATAATAACGAAATCTAATTTTATACCAATATCAAAATGGTGAAACATTTTTACGTAAATTTATCACGTAATTTATCTACTTCTATTAATGTCTGTTCCAATTTCAAGTAATATTCATGTAATATTTTCAATTCATATCTATCTATCTATCTATCTATCTATCTATCTATCTATCTATCTATCTATCTATCTATCTCACTGTTTATATCTATCTATCTATCTATCTATCTATCTATCTATCTATCTCACTGTTTATATCTATCTATCTATCTATCTATCTATCTATCTCACTGTTTATATCTATCTATCTATCTATCTATCTATCTATCTATCTATCTATCTATCTCACTGTTTATATCTATCTATCTATCTATCTATCTATCTATCTATCTATCTATCTATCTATCTATCTATCTCACTGTTTATATCTATCTATCTATCTATCTATCTATCTATCTATCTATCTATCTATCTATCTATCTATCTCACTGTTTATATCTATCTATCTATCTATCTATCTATCTATCTATCTATCTCACTGTTTATATCTATCTATCTATCTATCTATCTATCTATCTCACTGTTTATATCTATCTATCTATCTATCTATCTATCTATCTATCTATCTCACTGTTTATATCTATCTATCTATCTATCTATCTCTCTATCTATCTATCTCACTGTTTATATCTATCTATCTATCTATCTATCTATCTCTCTATCTATCTATCTCACTGTTTATATCTATCTATCTATCTATCTATCTATCTCTCTATCTATCTATCTCACTGTTTATATCTATCTATCTATCTATCTATCTCACTGTTTATATCTATCTATCTATCTATCTATCTATCTATCTATCTATCTATCTATCTATCTATCTATCTATCTATCTGAATCTGTTTCTTTCTTTCTATCGATCAAATCAAAGAGGGAAATAAAAATTTAGTTAATATTTAATTTGAATATAGGTTTTATTTCATGTTTCATCTGTTTTTACATATTTAAAATGTCTTCCTTTCTCACAATTCTCAGCATTAAGCTCTATAGCTCCCCAAACCGCTACTTGATTCTTAGGGGCATATAATTAGGAAGTTGGCCTATATATATATATATATATATATATATATATATATATATATATATATATATATATATATATATATATATATATATATTTAGGGGTAAAAATTTGGATCACGGCTTGAGCAATCGGATGTCTAATCAAACTGATGAGCTGTGAAACAGCGAAACTGTGTGTCTGTGGATGACAATATATATACATGCTCCTGAAAAAAATTATTTCGGTTGAGTTATTCGGGGTGAAAAGTGAATTTGTAAACAGTGACTATTACTGATGCTGACGCAAATCGAGTTCTTCGGTCATTGGGGTGTTTGTCTAAAAATAAATACGTCTACATATACCATTCGTCCCTGCAGATGGCTTAGTGGGAAAATATCTGACTGATTTCAAATCGGTTGGGTTTCGATATCCGCTTGAGGCAATCAGATGTCTAGGCACACTGATGAGCTGTTAAACAGTCTGTCATTTGATGACAATATATATTACTTTCGATCTTTTACTGTTATCAATCTATTTAAAACAGTGAGTTGCTCATTGGTTTATACAAGGATAAGTTTTCAAGTTCGACAGTTATCTCATCAAACAAATTTGGGGATCGAACCATTGGCTTCCTGGTTTATGAAAAGAAGAGAATTTCAGCTCTAGTCATAACGTCAGTTTCAGCTGATAGATTAAAACCTCGATCTCCACCCACCAAAGAAAAAGAACGAAGTAAAGAAGAAAATTTTTGAAGGTCGAAAAAATAAAAAGATAAAAAGAAAATGAGTTTGGAAAATATTCCTTTTTGTGCCATATTCATTTTGGGGATCTTTGAAGGCTAGCGGTTGACTCCAGTCTGTCTTGGAGACATAAATAAAAAGGGTTTGTGCTGTATACACGGGCAGGGCCGGTCGTTTTGGGATGCAAGATTTGGGTGAGGACAAAGATAAATGGATTTC
>OZ038506.1:90619992-90622492 GCA_964036315.1 Acanthosepion esculentum | reverse complement strand
AAGCTTAGATGAAGGAACAGTTTTCGTCTTTATTTTCTCCCGAAATTAAAGCCACTATACGAAGCATATAAAGGCTCATGATCAAACATAATAGACATTCGTTGGCTGTTATATTTAACAATATATATATATATATATATATATATATATATATATATATATAACAATATATATATATTTAACAATATATATATATATATATATATATATATATATATATATATATATATATATTATGTCATTCACAGACAGCACTGTTTCGCTGTATCACAGCTCCTCAGTGTGACTAGACTTCCGAATGCCTCAAGCCAGGATTGAAACACAACTAATTTTGTGTCAGCCAGAGCTATCTTCACTCGGTAGAGTTACACAGCTAAATCTAGCGTATTGTTTTTACAAATGTAAACAAATGCCAAATGCTATATATATATATATATATATATATATATATATATATATATATATATATATATATATATATATATACACATATATATATATATCAAAAAACTAATATATCTCTTTAGTAATATGTCACATGAAAAAAAGAATACAAATTAACCCGGAAATAAAATTTACGTACTATATTTAATTTTGTTTGATCATGTGATTTCATTCAAAATGCCGTAAGGTATGAAATACTACATTGTGTCTGTAATGTGTTTCCTATCTTGTCGCGTTATATTTCCGTTCAATTTTGAATTCGCCATCTTAACGTGTCTTCATTCTTTTCCTTCTTTTTCCTATCTTTTCTTTCCCTTCTCTTGGTTTGGTTTCTTATGCTTTCTTATGTCTTTCTTTTCTTTCCTCTTTCTTTTTTCTTTTTATTGATTTCACTATTTTTTTTTTTTACTTTAATTTGCTTTTTTCATCCTTTTCCTTTCATGGAATGAATAGATTTTTTTTATATATATTTCTTTCTTTGCCTTCTATTGTAAATTTGTAAAAAGAAGTGATTGTTTCATAAATTGTATTTTTAAACAAAATCGTTTATTACCACCAAGGTTAACGACCTGACGAGACGTCTTTAGACATCGAAACAAATATGCATTTATGTCGTGGTAACTTGCATGTTCCAATGTAACAGTTTATAATATATATATATATATATATATATATATATATATATATATATATATATATATATATATATATATATGATAAGGCAAGCAATAAAAGCGAAATGTTTTGTCGTCATAGTTACATGAAAACATTTCACTTTCATTGTTTGGCTTTATAAAGTCGGAAGATGAAACGCGTCGGCAAGAACTAAGAATTTTTTCAATTTTTATTTTTATACTAATTTGTCTTATCCACAGAATTATTTTGCAAAATTTAACTATATATATATATATATATATATATAGGTTCTCAGTACTGACCTGGCATCTCGATCTCTATCAATATCTCGCCGCCGTAACGTAGTTTCACTGCGTTTTTTTATTTTTTATTTTTTTAGAAATACTTTCATGGAAATTGTACTGATGAACTTTCCGCTTTTCTACCGAGATTCATGAATTGAAGTGCAGTACTAGATTGGCGGTAAGGTCTTATCATTTTATAACTGAAATGGCGAGATGTAGCCATAGATTCTATGCTATCAGTTTCGTCTATAGCACATCACCCTTGTGGAACTCCCTTATGGCTTCTTGCTTCCGAGTCAGATTTTAATGTATTATCAGTTTTTATTTTTTTAAATTCTTGTTCTTTTATTGTCCACTTTCCTTTATAGTATATTTTTATCATATTCTCTAATACTCAGTAACCCCTTGCGTCATAGTGACTTTATTGCCTGGCTTTGATGCAGTGATAATATATATATATATATATATATATATATTTACAATTATATATATATATATATATATTTACAATTAATCGTGTTATTTTTTCATATTGATCCCTTTATTTACAAAATCTACTTCTCGTAAAAACATTATCCGCCAGTCTTATGTTGGTCGAGGATTTTATTAGTCGTGCATTATTATTATTGACAGACATTTGTTATCTATCTATCTATCTATCTATCTATCTATCTATCTATCTATCTATCTATCTATCTACACACACACACACACACACACACACACACATATATATATATATATATATAATTTATTCGAAAATTATAACATAAATATGTTATAAAATCACTACAAAAATATCCATTTTATTACAACACTTCTGATGTCTTATCAAGTGATGGTGTTGAATGTAGAATAAAAATTTTGTAAAGGTTCAAATCAACCAAACACCCCTCCATGAGGGAAATGCTGTTACATAAGCTACAATGCAATACAATTTGCTTTACTCTGTATTGCACTCATTTAAGAAAAGTATTTTTAGTTATTGGATTTGATTCCGTATATATCAATCATATACTTGGATATATATGGTGGCCTGACGATTGCATCTAGCAATCTAAGTGTTGCCTCTATATATATATATATATATATATTGTCGCCTCTAAGTGTTGACTTCTATATATATATATTAGAAA
>OZ038506.1:90599992-90614992 GCA_964036315.1 Acanthosepion esculentum | reverse complement strand
GTTTATCTATCTATCTATCTATCTATCTCAGTCTGTTTATCTATCTATCTATCTATCTATCTATCTATCTATCTATCTATCTATCTATCTATCTATCTATCTATGCATGTCTACTCAGTGTGTTCATATCTATCTATCTATCTATCTATCTATCTATCTATCTCTCTCTCTCTCTCTCTCTCTCTATATATATATATATATATATATATATATATATATATATATATATATATATAACACGATGTCCACTGCATTTCTTTGCAGTGCTGGTGAACCCTGCCAAAAATCTCTGCCCGACACGTTACACCTCAGTTGTTCTCCCCATTGACGACGACATAAAAGCCATAAAACTCAATATTGCCGCACATGAAAGAAGAAAATCGAAATCACGTGACAAGCTGCATTTAATCACGGAGAGAGAAAAAAGGGCTGGTATATGTCAATGGCGTGGTGTGCAGGGCGATTATCGGAGACTTTGATGAGGAATATGTCCTATTGGGAAAGAGGACTCACAAGATGTGGGAGAGACTGGGGGGATAGAACAATCGGGGAGGGGCGGCGCTGTAAATCATAAAGGATTATAATATAAGAATAAAAGTGAGTTTTACGCGGGGGGATAATGAAAGAGAAGGTCGAGTAGAAAGAAGGAAAAGTAGAGGGTGTTAGTAAATAGGTATCAAAAGAAAGAAAGAAAGAAAGAAAGACTTTTCCCCAACTTGCATAGAATTCGGTGAAAGTCGATTGAACTTGATTAAATGTAATTTCACGTCAGTAGCATTGTTTAGAACGTTAATCTCAGAGATTGCTACCAGTGTAATGAATTCAGTACTAAAAGGGTGCTCCATATTCATGACCTTGTGCCGTATTAAGCGATACTTAGTTAATTTAAATAACGTGAACATAAATGTCCGTTCAAATGGGATAAATAATTAAAAAGTAACATGAAAGAAAGAAAGAACGAATAAATAAACAAACGAGAAATATATGATAATAAAAAATAAATAAATAGGGAAAATTGGATAAGAAAACAGAAAGAAAGAAACAGAAAGAAAGAAAAAGAAAGAAATAAAGAAGGTATAATAGTAGTAGTCGTCGTCATCATTGTCGTCGTTATCGTAGTAGTAGTTGTAGTAGTACTAGTTGAAGAAGAAGAAGAAGAAGAAGAAGGAGAAGAAGATTGTGTGTGTGTGTGTGTGTGTGTGTGTGTGTGTGTGTGTGTGTGTGTGTGTGTGTGTGTGTCAATAATTGAAGTTTAAAAGACAAGAGAAAGAATGGTAAAGCGGGAATAACAGGC
Source organism: Acanthosepion esculentum (assembly GCA_964036315.1). NCBI lineage: Eukaryota > Metazoa > Mollusca > Cephalopoda > Sepiida > Sepiidae > Acanthosepion > Acanthosepion esculentum. The sequence goes on along the minus strand of OZ038506.1, from coordinate 90,613,698 downwards.
CGAAAAAGAATTTAAATAGGAAAAGGTATATAAAATTCGAAAGAAAAGAACGGAAAAAAAATGGAAAATAGAGAAAGAAGAAAAGAAAAAAGATAGAGAAAAAAAAAGAGATGAACAAATGGAAGGGAAAGAAAAAGAAAAAAATGGAAGATAGGCAAAGAAGAAAAGGGAAATGGAACGAAGAGAAAAAAAGAAAAAAAATGAAAGAAAGAGAAAAAAGGAAATAAACAAAGGGAAGAGAGGGGAAGAAGAAGAAAAAAATGGTTGAATAGAAAGAAGAAAAGTAAAATCGAAGGAAGAGAAAGAAGAAAAGAGAATGGAAGAAAGAGAAGGAAGAAAAGAGAAAGAAGAAAGTGGAAGAAGAAAAGAAAAAAAATGGACGTAAAAGAAAGAAGAAAAGAACAATGGAAGGAGGCGAAAGAAGAAAAGAAAAAACCGAAGGAAAGAAAAAATGGAAGAAATAAAAGAAGAAAAGAAAAATGAAAGAAAGAGTAAGAAGAGACGTCACCCCAATGATGATGATGATGATGATGATGATGATGATGATGATGATGATCGAATGAATGTCAGAAGAAAGTTAATAAAATAGTGACTGACCACACATCGAAGGTTCAATTGACATTCAATGCCTTTCATATCTTTAAGAAATGATTAAAAAAGATTAAAGGCCCGCCAATGAAAGAAAAATGGCGTCGGAAGAGGAGTAAAAAGTAAGAGATTGATAGAAAAGCAATTGGAAGGAGAGATTTTTTGCGGGGCCAACCAATCGATATTTGATAACCACAACAAAAATTTAGGAGAAAGCAGAAAACGAAAAGTAATAAAGTATAACAACGAAAATATTCTGGATTAGGAAACGCAATCATAATTTGGTTAAATCCGAATTAAATTTAGAAGAATTAGGATCCCCTGTGATTAAATCTGTACTGTGCATGGCATTCGTAATAACGTTTGTTGGGAAAACGACATTTACGCAATCAGGGACATTTCCTGGATGTTAACCTCCAGGAGTATGAGACGTGACGCCTTCGCGGGCTAAGATTGTTCCGCTGATATGAAGTGGAAAGATTATATTAAATCAATTGCTAGGTCGCTTACTAGAGAAGTTGGTTCACTGTGTCGTGTTAAAAAGCTTTTCTCTCCAGAATGTATCTTACATATTTATAAATCTACGAATGTGTCTCTGGATTCAATAATGCTGCTGTATCTGGTCTTCTTCCCCTGTTATACATTTAGAGATTCTTGACATGTATGCATTGTTCGTTGACTCTTTTTTGTAAGCCTTCAGAAATATGTACAATACATTCATTAAAAGGAGACTCTGTGTTGTTGGTGTTATACGTAAGTAATTACTTATTTGTCTTTTTATATATATCATATTCTCTGAAGAGCTCTCTCTATTAAAATGTAAATGTCCGTATCTAGTTCTCTGTAGCCTTCTGTTAATACGTACTGCTATCATGAAGGCGTGGCTTAAATTAATGTTCCAATGTTGACAACTATGAAATGTCATCGGGTTATGGAGTCCAGGCAAGAAAGTCAAATTAATTACTGGCATTGGAACATTCTGGAGACAAGAACAAACACATGCGGGCAAATCAACACGTGCACTAGTACACAAGCCCAAACAAACACAAGTAACGATTTTCCAAGCATAGCTTAGATGTGGCACAAGGCCGAAAGTATGGGGCACCCAGTGAGGATCAAACTCACTACTCAGTCGTAATTGTTCTAGCGAGACAAGCTTGCTAACCATTACACCGCCTCGAGGTGCCCAAACAAAAAAATCACGAGTAACCTTACTTACATACGTTATAATCACATGCAAATTTATAATCATTTAATATCATGTTGATATTCGTAGTGATAGAGAAGTGGCTAGCTAATCCCTTGAGGGAAACCTTTGCTCAGGGACATCATGTTTATTCAACAGCCACGGGCCCAACCTGCGTTTTCTACTGCAACTATGCAGTTTTTAGAAAAGAGTGCATAAGCTGACGGGATCAGAAGTTGAGTGAAGCCAGTACGCTCAGACCATCATGGACGATGACTTGTGACTTTTTGCTACAACAACCATCTATAGCTTCCGAACTGTTTCATTTTCACTTTTCCTTTTAATTTTCAAGTCTTGGGTCAATCGATGGTATGACTTTCAGGTATTTCTCAACGGTCACGACCAAACCCATATCATCAAGTAGTCACCTGCTGGACAAATCGACCATGACGAAATTCTAACATGGTCTCAGGCGAAACTTGAATGCTCTAGCCAAACGCACAATATGCTCCACACGTACACATATATATTTATATATATATATCGAACCGAATCATTTAGCGAGTTCTATATGTAGGTCACTGGGGGATTCAAGGAAATTGTGTGTGTGGAGGGGAGAAACTATCCCCCTCCAGTTCTTATGCTTAGGGTAAAAACTTTGGGATATTTATAGTTATAAACTTTACATCATTTAAATTTTTTAAATTTATTATTTCATTTCATTTATTTATACATTTCATTTATTTATTTTCTATAAATCATACATGGCAGTTAAGAAGAAATTTGGAGTACGTTCACTTACTTCTTGTTTTCGAATGGCAGTGGCAGCGTACACCGTGGATTAATAGATAAACTTCTTAACCAAGGGAATAATGCTATGGAAACATCTAGAAAAATATATGATGGTTATGGTCAAGGAGTCATGACTGACCAGCATGTACGAAATTAGTTCGTTCTGGTCAAACGTTGTCGGAAGTCTGGTGCATTCATTGCATATATTAAAAGTTATTAGCGGAAAGCAGACCCCGACGAACTACTCTGGAATCAGCAAAGAGAGTAAACAGATAATAAAATATAAGATAGGGGAAGCTAGTTTCGCTGGGTGTTTCATGTCCACAGGCATTTATCGTAAACAAAACTAAACGAAACAAAACAAACAAACAAAGAAAAACCAAAAATAACGGAGCTTTGATAAACAAAAACGGAAATTATTTATGACTCAACCCAATAAAATTAATTATGTGTCAACCCAATAAAAACTGATAAATGCGTCTACGGGCGTTGGTGGCTTTTCAAATATCGCGAAGGCACTACACCCCCAAAACACTAACGAAATACAATGTTTGCCTATTATGCCATAAAATAAAAGTAGATAATAGCTTATGAAAGAGAAAAGCGCTCAAAAGACAATGGATGGTTAATGTTCAAATTCTCTCGGGAAACCAGAAAAACGATCCGAATCGTGGAAAATTAAAAAAAATAAAAATAAAAAAATATCCTATTGTCAGTTATCAGTAAAATGGATATAAAAGAAAAATTTAATATATTCATGTCATCAGAATGGATTGTTAATTCGTTCCAGTTATGAATTTTAATTTAAATATATAACGAAATTAACCTGTGTAAGGGAGACAACTCTATAGAGACAAAAGTTACAGACAATAAAGAAAAACAATTACTTGTTGTATTAAATGGAAAATATCAGGAACTATGAATGTTTATTTGTTTTATGTGCCATGTCGAGTTTAACTAGATCTGGTGTAAAATATATGTACGGATTATTATGTAGAATATATTTACATATGATGTCCGATTTCTGAAAGTAAGACGTTATATAATTACTAAGGATGGAGATAAACTATTTTTTCACAGAGGTTGTTTTCTTTACAGCAAGAGATCCGTAAAGCAGTTTCATCAAGACCTGCTTCATTAAGGCACTAACCCCAGAAAATAAAGCCAGAAGATAGATAGATAGATAGATAGATAGATAGACAAGTAGATAGATAGATACAGAGAGAGAAAGAGGGAGACAAAAAGAGGGGGGAGGGAAAGGGGGGTAGATTAACAGATTAGGATAGATAGATAGATAGATAGATAGATAGAGAGAGAGAGAGAGAGAGAGAGAGAGAGATTAACAGATAAGCTAGAGAAACAGATAATGTTTCGTGATAAAATTTTTGTAATGTATCCGGTTCTGAACTATACAACAACATTTTGTAGATAGATATATAGATATGAATATACTGAGATAGATAGATAGATCGATCGATAGATAGATAGATAGATAAGGAGACTCTAATCGATATATAGATTTGAACAGGCTGAGATATACAGATAGATAGGCAGATGTACAGATAGAAACAGATTGAGATAGATAGATATAGATAAATATATAATACCAGATTGAGATAGATAAGAAGAAACTGATAGAGATAGATAGAACCAGACTGAGATAGATAGTTTAATAGGTAGAAAGAAAGAAAGAAAGGAAGAAAGAAAAGAAAGAAAGAAAGAAAGAAAGAAAAAAAGAAAGAAACTAATTAAGATAACAGAACCAGATTTTGATAGATAGATTTTTTTTTACAGTAAGGTTCACCCTTTACAAGGCCATGGAGCCACTCGGGACAGAGTTAGGAGGCAATTCGTGCGAATAGGAGTGGAAGATAATGGTTAACCCTAGCCTTGAACAGGTTAAGATTATACTGATCGGAGAAATATCCTAATGGGAGTCGGTTCCACAGATCAGTCGCTCGCGAGAAGAAGATGTTAGAATGGAAGTTACTTCTCATCGATGAAGTACGGAGGGAATGTGGGTGGTTTAAACTTGCTACAATGTAAGTGACATGGCGTGTCCTCGCCGTGAAGTGTTGATAGATAGATAGATAGATAGATATGAACACACTGAGTAGACATAGATAGATAGATAGATAGATAGATAGATAGATAGATAGATAGATAGATAGATAGATAGATATGAACACACTGAGTAGACATGCATAGATAGATAGATAGATAGATTGGTAATGAACAGACTGTGATAGATAGATAGATAGATAGATAATGAACAGACTGTGATAGATAGATAGAAAGATAGATAGATATGGACACACTAAGTAGACATAGATAGATAGATAGATAGATAGATATATAGATAGATAGATATGAACACACTGAGTAGACATGCATAGATAGATAGATAGATAGATAGATAGATAGATAGATAGATAGATAGATAGATAGATATGAACACACTGAGTAGACATGCATAGATAGATAGATAGATAGATATGAACACACTGAGTAGACATAGATAGATAGATAGATAGATAGATAGATAGATAGACAGACAGTGCATGCTCGTAATATATTAGATTTAAATTTAAATCAGCAATTCTTTTAAAATGGTTTGGTACATTTGTCATCTTCAGCTTTTAGATCCAGAGAAATTATTTCACTCGAATATCAAATGCTACTTTTGAAACAAATGTAATTTAAAATAAGTGTATTTTAACGGAAATAATTAAATTTCTTTTCTTTCTTTTTTTTTTGTCAAAAGAAATAGTTTAATTTTTTTCTCACAATTTGTTCGGCAGAAAATCAAAAGATGAGAAATCAAAAACAGATTAAATCGATTTCAAGATGAAATTCTCGTTTATTTTAATGGTGTGATCGAAGTCTTAAGAAACACATTAGCCTGTCAGCCGGATGAATTGTCTCCCTTGCCCCTTTTAACTCAGATTTAATACAAGGAACACAAAATATAACTGCTTGTAAAAAAAATAAAAATAGAAATATTTACACCATATCTATCTATCTATCTATCTATCTATCTATCTATCTATCTATCTATCTATCTATCTATAAGTGTGTGTGTGTGTGTGTGTGTGTGTGTGTGTGTGTGTGTGTGTGTGCACACCAAAAATCAGAAGTTCTTTTAAATAATTATAATCACATTTGCAGCAAAATGTATATATTATGTTAGCACACAGACGGACACGATCGATCTACATCAGTTTGTTCATATCTATCTATCTATCTATCTATCTATCTATCTATCTATCTATCTATCTATCTCAGTTTGTTCATATCTATCTATCTATCTATCTATCTATCTATCTTAAAATAATAAGAAAGAACAGTAAGATTTACAAACCGTTCTTCTTAGTAATTACTTTTATTTTTTAAAATCAGTGCTCGATAAAAAGCAGTAGAGCATAATATTATAATTATTTTCTATTTAAAAAATATGGTTCCATCCCTACACAGGAATTACCATGTTTCAAAACTGAGACTAAAATTTTAAATTTAATTATAAAATTAAATTTTAATTCCATAGCTCCGTCCCATTCTCAAGCGATTCTTGGAATAACCTAATTCAATTCCTAAGCACAGAGAATCTTAATATTTTAAGTTGTTAAGGTTACGGAAAAATATTAAAATTCTTAAAATTTTACTTTCTGTTTTGAAACTTGGTAATTCCTGTGTAGCGATGGAACCATATTTTAAAAATAGAAAATAATTATATCTATCTATCTATCTATCTATCTATCTATCTATCTATCTATCTATCTATCTATCTATCTATCTATCTATCTATCATTCTCTCCATATCTATCTATCTATCTATCTATCATTCTCTCCATTTCTATCTATCTATCTATCTATCTATCTATCTATCTATCTATCTATCTATCTATCTCAGTAGGTTCATATCTATCTATCTATCTCAGTAGGTTCATATCTATCTATCTATCTATCTATCTATCTATCTATCTATCTATCTATCTCAGTAGGTTCATATCTATCTATCTATCTATCTATCTATCTATCTATCTATCTATCTATCTATCTATATATATATATATATATATATATATATATATATATATATATCTCAGTAGGTTCATATCTATCTATCTATCTATCTATCTATCTATCTATCTATCTATCTATCTCAGTAGGTTCATATCTATCTATCTATCTATCTATCTATCTATCTATCTATATATATATATATATATATATATCTATCTCAGTAGGTTTATATCTATCTATCTATCTATCTATCTATCTACCTCAGCACGTTCATATCTATCTATCTATCTATCTATCTATCTATCTATCTATCTATCTATCTATCTATCTATCTATCTATCTATCTATCTATCTATCTATCTCAGTAGGTTCATATCTATCTATCTATCTATCTATCTATCTATCTATCTATCTATCTATCTATCTATCTCAGCAGGTTCATATCTATCTATCTATCTATCTATCTATCTATCTATCTATCTATCTATCTATCTATCTATCTCTCAGTAGGTTCATATCTATCTATCTATCTATCTATCTATCTATCTATCTATCTATCTATCTATCTATCTCAGTAGGTTCATATCTATCTATCTATCTATCTATCTATCTATCTCGCTAGCTATATATGCAAATGTCTGTGAAATATATAAATATCTTGATATCAATCCATTTACACGTAAAGGTGTTTCTCTGTATGCGAACAAGATTACATCTATCGTTACACCTTCGTGCGTGTGTGTGAATACAGATGTAAAATTACTTTGAGCTTTTCTAGCATGAAGATAAATAGTTCTAGATGCATTTCTGAGCCTTTCTTTGGAACCAGTGGGACGAACGAATCGTCTGAAATACAACATACCAATAAATCTTTTTTTTTTCCTATAGCGTGAGATCGAACACCGATCCCTTCATTCAGTAGGAAACATTTAATAAACAAATATACTGTCTAATAATTAAACGGAAAGTCTACCCAAATACGAGTATCCACTAAAAATAACGTTGAAAGTGATAAAAAAACTGTCTTATTAATTAAAAAATAATTCTAAAAGTCTATTTGTTAGCATTGGCTACGAAATTGTACCATATAAAAAAAAAAAAACAAACTTCGAGACATCTATGACAGGAGAAAATACCCCGGGTCTGTCTGATAGCTCTTCGTGGCCAAGATGGTAAACTGTAGCTCTCTCTGTCCAAGGAATGCAGGTTTAATTCCGGTTGGAGAGAGCAAATTATTCCTAAGTAAAATTTCTCGAACATTCAGGCTATTAGACGAAAATAAATAAATATACTTTTTAATAAATAAACAGTGCGCCTCCTCATCAGTGTTAACGGCTACTAGCAACATAACACACACGCAAAAATACACACACACACACACACACACCTATTTTATTTTTATTGATTAGAAAAAACTTATTTATGGTAAATAGTAAAAGCAAGACAAAAAGAAGAGGAAAATAGTAGTAGGAGGAGGAGGAGGAGGAATAGAGAGAGAGAGAGAGAGAGAGAGAGAGAGAGAGAGAGAGAGAGAGAGAGAGAGAGAATAAACGAAGCATAAAAATGAGGGAGAATGAAAAGAAAAGACGAAGAAAGAAGAGTTAAAAATGCAGAAAAAAGGAGAAAAAGAGAGTGAGAGAGAAAGAAGAGGAGAAATGTGGCCAACTTTCATAAGGCGCTGATGTGAGGGAGGCGATTTAAAGAATGAAGAAAAACAAAAGGAAAAAAAGAATGTTATGGATATACAATATATATATATATATATATATATATATATATATATATATATATATATATATATATATTGTATATCCATATATACATATATATATATATGTATATATATCATAAATTTATTTAGAATTAAATTAAAATCCATAGTACTGTTTCATTTTCAAGCGAATTTTGTAATAATTAAATCTGAAGTTTTTAGTTTCTGTTTTTGAAACATGTTAATTCTTGTGTAGCGATGGAACCAAATTTTTAAATTAGCCAATTTATAACATTTATGCTCTGCAGAATTGTATTGAGCACTGTTTTTTGAAAATAAAAATGATAAATAAGAACACCGGATTATAAGTCTTACTGTTCTTTCTCTTTATATATATATATATATATATATATATATATATATATATATATATATATATATATATATCAGTAAGAAAAAGAAGCGGAGGCAGAAAAGAAAGAAAAATGATTTTAGAGAGAGAATAAATCGATGATGAGAAAGACGAAGAAGATTAGACGGATAAGAAAAAAGACGAAAAGGAAAAAGGATGAGGAGAAAGAAGAAGAACAGGATGAAGTAAGAGGAGGAAGAGAAGAATGAGTACGAGGAGGAGGAGGAAGAGGAGGAGTAGAAGAAGAAGAAAAGAAGAAGAACGAGAAGGGCGGGGAGGTTAAGAAGAAGAAAGAAGAGTAGGAGGAGAAAAGAGAAGGTGGACTAGAAGGAGGAGGAGAAAGTAAACAGGAAAGAAAATTGAATTATTGTTTTAAAAATACCATAGAAAAATGAAGGACGAAGGTATACGGTGGCAGGAAGGCATGAAACAGAAAAGGAAGAATCAAATGAACAAGAGGAGGGGGGAATGTAAATAGTGATGAAGGAGAAGAACAAGAAAGCGAATCAATAAAAAAAAACAAAAGAATAAAAACAAAAGAAGGAAGAACAGAATCTGTCTAATTTATAGAAGAAGAAAAGAAAAATCAAAGGAAATCAGTTTTTATGAAATTTCCATCGTGCACAAAAAGGTGGAATGATAATATTTTTCAAGCGTTTAATTCTTTTAAAGAATCTTAATACACAATGAACATCACAAAACAGTTAAGGCAAAACAGGCAAACTTTCATTTCTGTTGCATTCTGAAAAGGTTAATTTAAAAACAAAAAATAAAAAAAAAAACATTTGTCCAGTTCACCCTTTTGAAAGAGAATAGATACATTTTAGAAAGACATTTTACAAAAATAATATAGACACTAGAAACTTTTGCTGATATCAAATAAATTAGCCAGAGCCTTAATTTGGAAACTATTATTTTTTATTTATAAAGAAAAAAAAATATATATTCAAATTTGTGTCAGTCTCCGTTCTATTTGTAGAAATATTTCGTATAATTATGATTGGTAATACTTCATCCAAAAAGATGAAAATGGAAATAAATACTCATCGAAAATGATTAATAATGGCCGACAAGGCTTTCTCTAATAAAAAAGAAAGAAAATGGAAGTATATACAAAGATGTTACAATTTGAAGACAGTATTAAAGAATACTTGTGAATTGTTTACTTTGGAGATTTGATCTCGGGTAGCTGAAACCTCAGGAAAGCAAAACCGTGTATAACGAGGACAGCTACAATATCTACTTAAAACGAAATTAATCATACACACACAAAATACATAAAACAGAAATATCTTTATACAGCCAAAATATGATATCAAATTTAATAAAAAGCAAACAAAACTTGAATGGGACAATTACTGTTTGATGCGCTTCAGAAACTACTACGAAATACATATTCGTTAATCGTTAAAATTCGTTACAAGAATCCGAAAGGCAGACGCGCATGCGCACTTATTATCCTATTTCTCATACGCTTTATCCTGTTTAACGATTGCAGTTGGACTAACATCCTTATCTTATTGATTTAGCAGAACGCGATTATAGTGACCTAAGCGATATGCTAAAAACAATACAATGCTAATCCAAAACTTATTGATAAATATTAATAATATATTGCCTCAAATTGCCTCCTCTACTAGCGTATGTGTGTGTGTATGTGTGTGTGTATGTGTGTGTGTGTGTGTGTGTGCGTGTGTATTTTTATGCGCCCTAGACAAACCTCCCGCTCCTACGGCTGCAGTGCATATGGTGACTCTGCAACCCTAATGGGTTACAGAACATGTTATGATCGTGATGACTACATATACAAACACATAAAATACAAAAAGGGATAACGATACAACCCTATCCCTATCCACGTTTTATGACGGTGCATCTTACAATGCAATGACTCTGTAAAATACGCCTGACAACCAAAAGAGGCGCAACTTACTTGGCGTATATTGCAGACAAATGCATATATTTTTTGTCTAGTGCAGACCGGACTTATATCTACTTTCATTCATTGTGATCTTTGTCTTACAAAAACTTATATTTGATATTACATAACCCAACATAGGTTGACATGTTGATAAATTTACTAGTTTAACTTTAACGAATTTGATTCAATTATGTGACCGTTGTTCAAAAATAATTGTTTGAAAACAATTATTAGAAAAACATTGATTCGAATTGTAAATTGTTTGAATGAAAATGAATCGAAAGGACAATTATACTAAACGATAATTACTCGAAATGCAAAATTCTTTATTACAATAAAAATGTCAAAATTAAAAGAGGAAATAAACAAATTATAATTATTGGAAATACAAATATTGTTAATAAAACAATTTAGTAAGAAAAAATACTAATAACTTTGATATTGACGCAAATAGTCAACTACTGAAGATCATGCGTGAGATTAGATTACTCAAAGATTAGTGGCATCAATTAATGTCACTAATCCTTTAAGTTTCCATTTACGTCGCCGTATTTCTTGGCGCTCTTGATATTTTGGCAACATGCACTTTTGAAATATGAAGTCCTGTTCACTTTTAAGTGCGTCTAAGAATTTCCATATTATAGTATGATGGGATGACACTTGCTACAAAAAAAGCCCAGTGCCAGTTATTAGTTCTAAGTAAATCAGCATTGACTCTCTCAAAACAACACCACATACGTATTTCAAACATAGGTATTTTGAATAATTATCATTTCGAAAAAAATTCATTCCAACAATTTACAATTCAAATAAATGTTTTTATGAGTAATTGTTTTCGAATAATTATTTTCGGCCATTTTTCTCGATACGCCTGAATCCTAGATGGAGTTGAGAGATTCTGAACCAATGGGGAAGGAATTCCTCAAATAGAAACATCAGGGTTTCAGGGAGGGAAAATCTTTTAAGTTTTTCACAAGTTTTTCATTAACTGTATTCTATATCAGAATAAAATCGATTTTATAAATCTGACCTTTTATTGAACTTTGTGTTCATTGAATTGCAATAGTCTGGTATTTTATTGAAGTACGCTTTTTTTTGTTTAATAACTACTTATGAATTAAAACAGATCACTGCACATATATTCAAGTTTAAAAACCCATCAACATTTTCTGTTGTTATTAAATGTGTACAATTCCTCTATAAAGATTATCCATGTAAATGGAAATGTACAAATATGGAAAAGAATGAAGGGTTTCACTAATATATGAATATTATTTTCAATGCATCTTTTGAGTCGGACATTGTGACTTATGGTGAAAAAGGTGCGTTGGGAAAAAAAGATTGAAATCCACTGGTTTAAGTTAATAGTGAATAAATATAGTGTTAGGGTCGTGTTCAATGATCTATTAGTCATTTGGTGTGATATGCTACGAACGGTGGGCTTATGATGTCTGACGAGATTGTGTTCAAGTATAGTACTAGCCAAATATAGAAACATCGTTTGTTTAAAGTATATGTGAAGATAACTAGTTTTATTAGGTGGTACTATTTTTTCCCCAAGTAACGTTAGGCTGTACTGAGCGGCACGGGATCAACAGCCCTGGCCAAAGTCATCGGTACTTTAAAGCATTTCATGACTGAAAAAATAGGAGTTTAATTGTCGGTTCATATATCCTCCCAGCGCGATATGCGACAGGTTTTATTGGGACACATTTCACCAGGCAGCAAGGAGTGTATTGCACTAGCCAAATATAAAATCATTGAAAAAATAGAAAAAAAAACCCCAGGAGAATAAAAAAGAGTGAGAGGAGAAAAGGGACCGCAGGGCACCAAGGAGGAATCCCTAATCTGGTCATTTTTTTGTTTTTTACTTGCAATTTAACTTATGTGCAGGGAAGTGTAGACTCATGCCTTTCATAATGACATCAGTGCAAAGTGAGAACCAAATGCCTCAACCGAAATTCTTTTGTCGTTGTTTTTTTTTATCACGGTATCAGAAGTGTCCGAGATTTTGCAATTCATGAGCGATATGCAGGGTTGGTCAGGTTCATGATGACAATAAACTTATTTAAGATCAGACAAATTAAACGCATTAACAACGCCCAGAAAAACATACATATTTTTATATATATATATATATATATATATATATATATATATATATATATATATTCAGTATTTATGTGTATCTATATATACATAAAAGAACCATAAAAATATATATATTATCATATATATATATATATATATATATATATATATATATATATTGCATTGATAACAATTACTTCGATCTCTCTATCTTTCTCCCACAAATTCATATAGATGCAGACACAACCATAGTTTCGCGATCTATTTACTTATCTCCCCCCTCTCTCTCTCTTTCTCTCTCTCTCTCTCTCTCTATATATATATATATATATATATATATATATATATATATATATATATATAGCTATCTGAGTGCCTGTGTGTTTGTCATGGTCAGCCTATTTATAGAAAAATAAACAAAATAAATCGAAGAGATCGATCCACTTTAAACTGAATGGAAATCATGATCATGTTTCCTGGACTTCGGAAAGTTTCTAAAAGAGAAAAGTTTTGACGTTGGAATTTTGGCAGTAAAAGAGAAAAAAGAAAAGATTAAAATTACTGCAAATATAGCAGGCAATTTTTAATGCTAAAATTGTCTTAAAACCATACTAAGAAAACAATATTTGTAAATAAGGAATGATATATGAAGAGAATATTGAATAAAGCATGGAAAAGACTGTCGCCATTCTGTGATTGTCCCCAGTGTCTAATCTTGTATTTATATGAGACAGACAGACAGAAAGAGATAGCTAGCTAGTTATCTAGATAGATAGATAAATAGATAGATAGATAGATAGACAGATAGATAGATAAGAACAGACTAGGATAGATAGATAGATAGATAAGAACAGACTAGGATAGATAGATAGATAGATAGATAGATAGATAGATAGATAGATAAGAACAGACTAGGATAGATAGATAGATAGATAAGAACAGACTAGGATAGATAGATAGATAGATAGATAGATATATCTGA
>OZ038506.1:90559992-90587492 GCA_964036315.1 Acanthosepion esculentum | reverse complement strand
GATTTGAACATCCAAACAGAACAGGTTCATCAGTCCACAAAATAAAATATCACTATCGTTTAAAAAAATCAAAAAGAACCAAACAAAAACAGACAAGAAAATGCATCCTGGCTGTTCCAGTTTATCAAGGTCAACAAATTTATCAAGGTCAAATAATTTAAAAAACTTGAGAAATACATCGACTTCTTCTTGATCGTGCGACGTTCAAGTCATTAATGGCCTCGTTATCATTAGCATATTGGAGTGTATACCACCAAAATTAATGCCCTAATTTGAAAAAAATTGGAACAGATGCAATGCTAATCAGGATCTATTGTCTTTCTGATTGCTCTTTTTTAGTTCATGTTGCTTGGTAATGTTTCTGTTTTCAAATTCTTTTTCATCCAGAAATCCCTTGTGTCTTAGTGGCTTTACTGCCTTGCTTGTAGTGAACTCAATTTTAAAAAGAAGCCTAGTAAACAATCTGAAAATATTCTGCGAATGGTGATATCGGTTTGTGGTCGTACGACTTGATGGGGAACATCCATCAAACAAGGTATCCGGTGAAAATAATAATAATAATAATAATAATAATAATAATAATAATAATAATAATAATCCAGTAGGCTAATTGAAGGGATCCCTGGAAGTCCATGCCTCAAAGAGATACAAAAAATTGTTCTGACATGTATAACCCACACTTTACGAAGGGCTTTATCTACGTAATTATTTTTTTTTCTTTCTTTGCAGTGGAAAGTGTCATGATCCCATTTCTAACCTTAGGCCCCTGGGCGGGACCCGGAAAGAAATGTGTAAACGCCAGATATCAAAGAAAAAAAAAATATACTGTGGGTATATAATTATTATGATAATTATATACCCACAACATATTTACACTGGAAGATATGCAAGAACTACAAAATCGAAACCACTGAGAGATGGTAAGACCACTAACCAGATACAATTAATCAAAATAACGATGTAACTATATTCTGGGACATGCCAATTCAAACTGACAGGGAAATAAAAGCCATCAGACTTTGTTATCGTACATGACAAGGAATTCAGGAAGTGTATGCTTATTGACATAGCATTGCGCCATCTGAGAGAAACACTTCCATGAAAATTATCAAAATAATTGTTCAAATACAAGTACCTGAAGATCGAGATTAACAGGATGTGGGGAATGAAGCCTGAGACTGTACCAATAGTAATCATATCTCTGGGCCTCGTGAGAAAAGGAATGGACAAATTTAATAACAGTGTCTCAGTTAACGTCAACATACAAGTTGCCCAGAAGTTCCCCATACTAGTAACATTCCATACACTAAGAAAAGTGCTATCAATTAAATGGCAATTCTCCTATAGGGCCTAAAGACAATAGTTTGGACCCGGCTCTACAGGATACAAGACAGGAAACATAACACACACACATAATAATAATAATAATAATTATAATAATAATAATTATTATTATTTACATGTCAGTTCCTGCAGACTGTCGTCTATTTTTGAAGTTCTTAAAAAAAAAACTATTAAAAAACAAGAACCTTGAAGTGAAAATCTAAAAAATGTGACACATGAGGACATGAACAATTCCAGTTGTTGTTGGAGCCCTAGGTTTGATTGTAAATGGTACCTATATATTCATTGAAGGGATTCCTGGTAGCCCATGCTTTAGAGAAATACAAAAAATTGTACTCACAAGTACAGCTTGCATATTACGAAGAGCTTTATCTATGTAAATTGTGTGTGATCTTAGTTTTTCTAAATTCTTTTTTCAAAAATGATCAGTCATGAAGCCATTTCTAATCTTAGGTCTCTGGGACACGAAAGGAAAAGTTTATACAACAGAAATCAAAGGAAATAATAATAATAATAATAATAATAATAATAATAATAATAATAATAATAATAATAAGAAGAAGAAGAAGAAGAAGAAGAAGAAGAAGAAAAAAAAAACAAGAAGAAGATGCAGCTGCTGATGATGAATTATGGTTAAATACTAACTGGTGTCTAAAATTTCTAGACCCCGATCAAGTAATTCTTCCTCACTCCCAAATTTTTATGCTTAGCTGTTTGCTCACGTATTTCGGGATAAGAACTTTGTCGTACCTCCTCGTCGCGCTGTTGTTTCTAAAACTTATAAAAGTAAAATGGATATTGAGAATAAATAGAAGCAATAAAAATAATGATGACTGAATATTTTGCAGTGCGATTTTCATCGAGAGGAATACCTGAAAATGTGTTATTCTTTCATGGTGGCCTAGGAAATGGTTTTACCATCGACGTTACCGCATCTCTCAATTCTTCTTCTTCTTCTTCTTCTTCTTCTTCTTCTTCTTCTTCTTCTTCTTCTTCTTCTTCTTCTTCTTCTTCTTCTTCTTCTTCTCACCCTTCCTTCCTTTTATCAGTATTATTATCATTATCTAAAATGCTATTCATGATCTACAGCGTAGGTATTGTTGTTAATTATGAGCTCTTTGGCATTAAGCATTCTATTAAAACATCTGCCCGTACGGATCTATTACAAAAAGCCGACACAAAGTTTCACCTCCCCCCCCCACATATATATATATATATATATATATATATATATATATATATATATATATATGTATGCTACATTTTTCAGGCTAAATCTGTAGAGAAGACAAACTGAATAAAATAGTCAATCTGAAAATAGTACTTAGTCCTTGCCGACGCGTTTCGTTATTTGACTTTATCAAGTGATGACAAACAAATGCGAAATACGTTGTAGTTACATGCAATTCAAACATTTTTAAAAAGACATTTTTTGGGATATGAGTAATTAACTTTATATATATATATATATATATATATATATATATATGTATATGTTCAACTCCGAGACCAGTTTGAAATAAATTTTACGACTTTATTCTATTACAGACATTTCACTCTCGGGGAACAAAGGGCAGAAAATGTGATACAAAAATTCGAAAGCGCATTGGCATAGTGAAAGGTGCCTTCCAAATGCTAAGTAAAGTATTACGAAACAGGAAAATATCGTTAGAAACACGTTTGGAAAAGTTTTGCTTAATTGCTATCCAATATCAATCGTCTTATATGACAGTGGATGTTGGACAGGTGAATGGAAAATTTGAGGCAGGAGAGATATAATTCTATAACTGCTACGTCGGCTGCGAGGAAGTTGTTGTGCCAAAAGATCTTTATCGTCAGAATCCATCTTGCGCATTTATAAATCTACCATTCTTTCGTGCATTGAATACTGTTGCCACATCTGGTCTGGTGCTCCTGTTGTGAATCTTGAGATTCCTGACAAAATCCTGAAAAAGATCTACAATACAATCAGTCCTGATCAGGCGTCTCGTCTCCAGTCCTTTTCTCACCGACATGACGTTGCTTCCATCTGTCTTTTCTATAAATAGTTTCATCGCAGAATGAGTCTTTTGGTGCCCTGATTATATGAATTTAAGCGTGTTACTCGATTGACAATTAGGTCCCACCGTTCTTCCTGTTGAACTAGCTAGATGCAACCGCCACTTCTACTCTAACAGTATTTTTTTATCTCGCACTTCCCACCTGTGAGACTCCCTTCCGATTCCTTGCTTCTCTGATAACTACAATCCTCAATAATTTAAATGCAACATCAATCGCCATCTTTTATCGTCTTGAACATTTTTCATTTTTTTTTTACATTCTCTCCAGTCTTCTCATTCTCTTTCACTTTCAATCACAGTAACCCCTCGAGATCTAGTGGTATTTTCACCTTAGGGTACGGGATAGGCTGGACTAGGGGTACTTTTGTCTAACACCGTAAGACACAATATTAAACTGAATATTTAAACAACTCCGTTAGTTCTGAACTCTCATATGTTTACCAAGCATGGCGTTCAGCTCATTCAGAAATGACTAAATTATTATCTAAATGAAACCGTTTTCTCAGAGCACGGATTCAAAAAGAGCTTCAAGTGAATAAACCTTTTAATTCTTAAAGAAGAAAATCCTTTATGAGACTGTGGCTACATGATTACAAACAAATAGCTGTACTAAATAATAGACCTTCTTCTTTTTTATGTTTCGTGTCCCCGATAAGTGACTCTCTAAAATTTCCTATTCTTTGCAGCTCGTTATAAATTTTCTACATTTGCTATTTATCCTAAACCTTTGCTGCGCCATCCATTTACTCACGCTCATTAAGTGTGTTATGCATTGTATTTCCTATGTCATTCTATCAGATTTTCCAAACCATTTTTCCTCATCATGTGTCCCAGAAATTTCAACTGTCTCTTCCTGATGTTAAGCATAAGTTTGTTTTTTTGTTTCCATTTTCTTTAAAACCCCGTCGATCCGAGGTATCCTCAGTATCGTTCCGTGGAACCGCATTTCTGTTGCCTCAAGTGGCTTCATTTTTGCGACTGTCCAGTATTCACTGTCATGTAGGAGGACAGATATAACATAACAGTTCAGTAGTCTTTTTCTTTCGAAAGAATCTTTTCTGTTTCTTAATACTCTGCTTAGTTTTTGGAAGGCATCTTTCACTATCCCAATGCGTCTTCGGATTTTGATGTTGCTCTTTCTGTTCTCTAATAGAACACTTCCCATATATTAAATTTTTGTACTTGTTTGATTTTGGTATCTGATTTGTATTTTGGGCTCGTGTATTCTGTCTTCTAAAAATCGCTCTCCTTCACTACCTTCGAGTTTTCTTTCTGTGTCTGCTATCAACGCTGTGTCATATTATATGCTGGCAAGATTTGGGCCGCCAAGAATAAATCCTGATAGGACTTCTAATTCTCTTAGAATTGCCTCGCTGTATAGATTGAATAAGTCTGGTGAGAAGACACACCCTTGTCTTAAACCCCTTTTTATTGCTGTATATCTGATGGACACATGTTCTATCTGGATACAAGTAGTTTTCTGTTTACATAGGTTCTTGATTATTCTAATATCATACCAAAATAGGTCATGCTTTCTGGGCAGTTCCAACAGATCTTTTTCGCATACTTTATCGAACGCTTTTGATTAATCTATAAAAACCAGGTACACGTCCTTCTGCATTTGTATGGCTCTTTCTGATAGCATTCTGAGCATAAATATCACGTTCCTTATTCCAATGTGTTTGACGAACTCACACTGTTCTTGCCCTATTTATGGTCTGATTCTGTTGCGCGCTATAAAAACTTCTAAAATCAGTAACAGCCACAATACCCGGTACATGTAACGAAAAAAATGATAAAATCAAGATGTTAGCTTTCGACACGACCGTACAAAAAAGTTTGGAAGGCAACCGCTAGCAGTATAAGAAAGGGCCATAGCAGTTACTGACCATGAGATCTAATGTTCTGAAAAAACTGTTTTAAGAGAGATATGTTATAAGTTTCAACCAACAGTAACACTAAATGTTTGGTCAATGAATGTCAAATGTTTCTTGCATGGAAACGGTTAACTTCCTCATTGAAGAGATAGGCTGTTGAAGATTAATACGATTTACAGTCACGTAGTCTCTCACCATAACCGCTTTTAGGGCAAATATGAAAATAATAAGAGTAACTGAATGACTTACTATAACAGTCAGTAACAAAGTAGTTCACGCGTACACCGACAATGTAGAAAAATGTGACATTTTCACTGATGATTTTTATTATGTAGTAATATTTTGGAAGAAGAAGAAGAAGAATTAAATTGAAAACGAACAACAAAAGTCACCACAAAAATAAGATCAGGAATAAGGACAATGATTTAATGAAAGGTAAAAAAAACCGATGATGGAATAAAAGATTTCTATATTTAGTGAATTAAAAAAAATGCAATACGCAGGTTTTCTAAAGACTACACAAACTTGACCAGTGATGCAGAAAAACAGTTATTTGAGAATACACATGAGATAGGGCACCAAAAGTTGCGGAGATTTGAATTGGTAAATAGCTCGCTCAATCGCGTTGTTCAAAGTGAAAGTGAAAGTGAAAGTAAGAATAAGTTTCTGAGGGTACAAGTGAGTGCGTATGGAATCGTTCACACAAGATGGAGATGAAATAATAGATAAGATGGAGATGGCGAGGGATGTCGTTTAGTAAATGTAATTATATATGTTTATGTATGTATATATTTATGTATATATATACGCAAGAAAATGAGAAAGAAAAGTAAAATGGAAGGTATTTGAATGTGGAGTAACGTACACATATAAAAATGTAAAAAGCACACACACGACAAACAAATAAAACACTTTCTTAAATTAAAATAATAAGAAAAAGAGGACGAAAGTTACATAAAGAAAAGAATGTTTAAAAAGCAATTCAGAAAATAAATTTAGGTCTTAAAGATAAAAGAGATTCTCGGAACACAAAAAGGCGAATAATGAAAAAGAGTAAGTATAGTGAAAGTAGAAACTATTGAAGAAGGAGGAAAGGGAAGAAGATGAGAAAAGAAAGTGAAAAAGAAGAGAAGAAAGAGACGATAAATGATGGAATGAAAATATGAAGCAACGTATAAGAAAAGAAAAGTTGATAGACGAAGAAAAAAATGATTCGGCGAAGGAACGAAGAAAAGACGGAATAGATAAAATATGATGAACGAATTTACAATGGAGAACATAAAGAAAAGGAGAAATAGATAAAATTTAAAGAAAGAAAGAAAAAAAGAAAAGAAAGCAGTATGTAGTGGAAGAAGAATGAAGAGGTAAGGAAGATTAATGAATGAATGAATTGAAATAAAAAGACGACAGAATAAAAATTCGAAGGAAAAAATCAACGGAACGGAAAACGGAAGATACAAAGGAGATGCCACTCGTAACATTGAGGGTGCGTGGGTGAAGTAGAGGGGGAACAGGTAGATATGTTGGGATTGAAGAGTGAAGCCAAAGTTGTGGAATTAGGTGGTTGGTTAGAGAAAAAGAGAGAGAGAGAGAGAGAGAAATACAGAAAGAAAGCCAGAGAGAATGAAAAGGGAAACGAGGAAGAGTAGAGAGAGAGAGAGAGAGAGAGAGAGAGAGAGAGAGAGAGAGAGAGAAGATAGAATAAAGGAAGATACAGAGAGAACGAAGATAGATAAGACTGAAATAGATGAGAGAGACGTGAGAGAGAGAGAGAAGAAAGATAGATACAGAGAGAGTGAAGATAGATAAGATTGAATTAGATGATATATATATATATATATATATATATATATATATATATATATATATATATAGAGAGAGAGAGAGAGAGAGAGAGAGAAATAAAAACTGAGAGAATGAAGAGCTTTAAGAGTGAGAGACGAGATAGAGAGAGAGAAAGAAAAAGAAAGATAAATAATGAAAGATACAAAGAGAGTGGGAGAGACAAGAGAGAGAGAGAAACAAAAGTAAAGAAATAAAGGCAGAGAGAATGAAGAAAGAAAAGAGTGAGTGAAACAAGAGGGAGAGAAAAAGTTAGTGTGAGGGGTGGGAAACAGATTTATATAGTTGAAACATCTGCCAAAAAGAGAGGGGAAATTATTTTTTACAATTTTTTTCCTGTTTTTTTTTATTTGCCGCTTCTTATATTTTTCATAATAATTTTTGGTTCGCTTGCTTCATTGTTATTATTATTATTATTATTATTATTATTATTATTATTATTATTATTATTATTATTATTATTATCGTCACTGCACTTTGCATTTTGCATCTCCGGCACGCCACACCACTGCCTACCTATCAAACACATGCTCGCACAAGCCCATTATAGAACGAACGCGTACATACACATTACATTTGAATGCAAACTGAAGCCTTACCAACCCCCAATCTTAACCCTAACCCAACATTACGAAACGGCGCGCAACCTTCATATCACGTTCATATTCATTTCCCGCCCTTCTGCACCCACCCGTGCTATCATTTATCAATATGTCCATTGTTGTTTTCGTATTCATAATTCCGATATAGTTTCATTTAGATTCTTAACTTTTTTCTTTAAACCTCTTTATATTTCTCGTCTTCCTCCTTGTTTTGCGCTTTTTAGCACTTCCGGTTACATTAAAAAATATCTCTGCCTTCCTCGTTCCTCTCTCTCTCTCTCTTAAATCTCTTTCTTCATTTTCATTCTTTTCTTCCTTCTCCTTTATTTTTTTACCTGTTTAATTTCCTATCCGACATCTCTCTAGTTTTTTTGTTGCTATGATTTCAGTTTAGAACAGTAGCCCAGTCAGTCTAGAATTTTAACGATTTGGCTTAGGGCTAGATGACCGATCACCAGTCTGAAATGCACCGTTCTCTGAATGTGTCTCCAAAAATGAATCAAACACTGAACCGATTCTACAAGAAAAGGAAACCGATTCTACAAGAAAAGGAAACCGATTCTAGTTGGGGACAATTTGTTCATTTGAATCATGAAAGCGTTTGATTAAAATGACTTTAAACGAAAAATGATTTTACAGTAAGGTAGAGGGTTAAGTTAGGAGACAGTTTGTATGGATAGGAGAGGAAGGTAACGGTTAACCCTTGACTTGTCGAGAAGGTTAGCCCTGGCGAAACCAAGGAATGTACTTCGTCCGAGCACTTTCCATGAGGCTTGCCCCATTCCGTCTACGAGAGAGTGGTTGGAGGGTGGAAAATCCTCTAAAGATTATAGAAGTCGAACCCTCATTAGAACTTAAAGACTGGTTCTACAAAATCCCAGAGTGCTTTGCCAAATAACAAAAAACACATCACTTGAACGCTTCAAGCTGTGGCGGAACTGGGCAACATATGTTACAACAAAGCGAAAATAATGGTGCAATAAATATGCTGACCTTCAGCAGCAACGTAAACGAAAAGGTTTGGTAGGTGTTGTAACCTAGGGAAGGTTACTGAATAGAATAATCACACGAAGTTTAGAAATGAACGATAATACTTAGGACAAGAACAACACATATAAGATTCGCCAGCGGTGCGTAGAAGAAGTAATCAACTGCTAGAAGTGAATCAAGTGAATTCCACAATGAATCCTCATTGGCAGGATATCTACCAACTGTCCCACGCGGTCAGATGTGGCACAAGGCCGAATTTAATGTGGAGTATCCGAGCCAGTAGGCTCACCCAAAAATTCCTTCGTATACACCGTATAAAACGGGTAGCTGTTTCCCGAGACGAGACTCTGCCTTGCCCTTCGACATAGCCTAGTCTGGGGACCCTCTCTGTCCGGAATCAGAGAATTTGACCAACACAGCTGGAGACGAATCTCCAACTGCAGACCAACATACAGTATTTACTACTGTATTTATGTGAATGGTGACATTATTATTATCGTCCGTAGGTATACTACAACAGTAGGTAACCTAATAGTAGGATTTAAGAATTCTTTATTAGCAGTAGATAGCTTCGCCTACCGCCCGGTTCACACTCATTCTGCGTCTTTTGAACAGGATTAAAAGCTTATCCTTTGTTTATTGTTTAGCGTTGTGTGTCACGTTCCTTTTCCTAAAGTTTTCTAATTTTCTTTCACCCACAGTAACCCTTTGCATCTTAGTGACATTATCGCCTTGCTTGAGATGAAATGTTAAAAAAAAATACTATCAATAGTAGAAAGAGCGATAACAGTGGACGTAAAATGGTTAATTTCCTTAAAAACTGTTTTAAGAAAGAAACTTCAGACATTTCAACCGAATAGAATGCTAACTGTTTGATAAATAGATGCCTAATGTTTCCTGCATGGAAACGGTCATCACCAATTACCATTACTACATAGCTTTAATTTTGACTGAATGAAATGATAGCAATAAAATGGGTTCAAATTTAATAAGAGAATATTTGTTAGCCGGTATATTTTATAAACGATTGACCATATACCATATATAAAGGCAGAGGTCGGCAACCTTTTGCTATGTGCCGATTTCGGGTTTTAGGGCTAAAATCATTCAGTGTGCCAGCAGCATACGTATTTTTGTACAAATCAAGGTCTGTTCTACAATATATTTTATATAGTTATATATAGTATATATACTTTACTATATATTAAAATTGAAACGGCGAAATATCGTCTTTGCGTTGTAGTAGTTATTAGTTCGGACTTCGTGATGTCTTTGGTGGCTGCGTGCCATTGGAGATTGCTTTGCGTGCCACGTGTGGAACGCGTGGCGTAGGTTGCCGACCCCTGTTTTAAGGCATCCAATTTAAAGAAAATATTATAAAGAAAACAATTCATTACTTTTAAAATGGAAAATTTAGGTCTTTTGTAAACTAATGATTAAGAATACGTCATTAACAACCAAACTTCAGAATGCTGTCAATAACACATTATAAATGCAAATGGAGAATCCATCCTATGCCATCAAATATTACATTTGGCTCGTCTTTGATCCTAAAGGTTAACAATCCCAGGTATTAGTTTTTCTAAATAACCCTAATTGTCTGTTATAGAAAAATACAGTTGGGACAATTTTCTCCCATCCCTTAAGAATTACGTGATGTTTAAAAATACATTGGATCCTTTATTAAAGGAGCTGTATTTATAAAAAGGGCTTTATTTATTCAATGAGCCGTATTTATTAAAAGGGCTTTATTTTTTCAATGGGCTGTATTTATTAAAAGGGCTTTATTTTTTCAATGAGCTGTATTTATTAAAAGGGCTTTATTTTTTCAAAGAGCTGTATTTAAAGTGGCTTTCGTGCAATCATTTAAAAATATTATCTAAAAAGAATAAATGTGTAAAAGTCATAAAAAGGGATAATAAAAAAAAAGTCCCTGATAAAGATAATGATGGCGTCTAGAAGAAAAGCTAACGCTGAAACAACAACAGCAATAATAATAATAATAATAATAATAGCAGTAGCAGTTGTAGTAGTATTAGCAGTAGTAGTATTAGTACTTCCAGAAGAGCTTGATTTCCACAAGAGAAAATGAAAGGAAAAAAGACAGTGTTTAAAAGTGTTTAACACTATTTCTAGAGTACCTCTGTCTTCTCAAAGTAATACATAAAAGAAGACTTTATATACGTATAAGGAACACACAACTGTAAAGTCTATGTACAATGTCGGTTCTCTTGATAAAACCATTTGCCATGGTAACCAACGAGACAATACATTCTTGTTTTCAGTATGACTTGCAGAATTGCCGAAATATTTTAAAGCATTGTTTTTTTCTTTTTCTTTTGTGGAAATTGTATTCTTCTGGAAGTGTTGTAAAGTACTGGAAGAGTAACGTCAAAGATGTTGATTAATAATAATAATACTAATAATAATAATAATAATAATAATAATAAAAAAAATAATAATAATACACTGCATACGCCTTGATATTACCACTACAGGCCGTTTTCCCAAGACAAGCGGCGTTTTTACAAAAACTTATAATTTCTGGCAGATTTTTATTTAATATTTTTATACTTGAAAATCAAACAACAAAAAATAAAAATAACATGATTTGTTTCTTCATTGTCTTCATATCTCATTCTCTGATGAAGGTTTAATGAAACATTTATAAACGTGTACTTTTTGTCTTACCATATATATATATATATATATATATATATATATATATATATATATATATATATATATATAGAGAGAGAGAGAGAGAGAGAGAGAGAGAGAGAGATAGATAGATAGATAGATAGACAGATAGATAGATATTAGAGCCGCTGGTGTTTGTTAGATTAAAATTTACTGATCATATATTTTAATTAAAATCTACAAATATGACTTTAAATAAAAAATCATTTCACCTCAAGCGAGGCAATAAAGCCACTGGAAGCAAGAAGTTGCTGAGCGTGAAAGAATAAGAGAGAAAAACATTATTAAGAAGAGGGAACGATAAAAGAACAAAATTAAGAAGACGATTAACATTGTATATAAGTTTGTATATAAGACTGGAAAGCTGGAAGAGAGTTCCACCAGCGAGAAGTGCTAGGGAAGAAACTGTTAGCATAGAACCTACGGTTACATCTAGCCATTTCAACTGTAAAATGATGAGAGGAAGTTGCCAGTCTAGTCAGTCATGTGCCATGAATGATACACACTTAGACGATCATGTATTTTTCGATACATGACTGACCAGGCAGATTTTTTCCTCGCAGTAGGTAACCATTCTGTGGTAGATTACTTGCCATCCAAGATCTGTCCTGCTATTTACCTATAGCTGGGAGGAGAAGAGAATTCACACCTTTCCCAAGGGTATTAGCACATAAGTGCATGCAATGGATTCGACTGGAATTCGAACTCGGCTCTGCGTTTCCTCAGTCCCAGATGCTATCCATTACTCCACCGTACTGCGTTTAAAATCAATGTAGTCTAAGTACCATAGAGAAAAGTTAATCAGAACAATTACCATAAATATATTTATAAAAAAATGATACAGGGCGGTGGGAAAACGATTAAAGCCGAGATGCCAGCTCAGGACCGAGAAAATAGATGTTACATTGCCATCAGATAAAAAATATATCTATTAAAGAATATGATAAAAATAAATGCATGTAAGGATCTTGAAATATATATATACGTCATATTTGCTGTTCTTCGCCTTCAAGCCTTCTCCTTAACCCTAGAACACTAACCATCAATTAAAGTTACACCACTACTAACCATGGGTATATCATACCCGATTTTGAAAATATCAAAAGAAATATTAAATATAAATCTTTATTTGAAATATTTTACATGCAGGCACTTCAAACTTTGTACTTTGAGTCAACATTAATAGGAACTGAAAAACATTATTTCGTTAAGAAAATTAGGTACTAAAAATTGTAATTAAAAATAGGAAAATTTGCGCTGGATACTATATACCAATGGTTAGTGTTCTAGGGTTAAGAGCTGTTGCTCTAAGGCAATCGTACCGGTAAAGGGTACTTGAATGCGTTTTATACACCGATAATATCTATATAAAACACGCCAAGCATATATGTATCTTTCGGTAATGTCTAACGTTTTTCAGCGCCAAATTTATTATATATGTTAATACAATGGCAAACTGTTTCAAAATCCAAATGCCGGTCGTGGAAAATAATTGGAAAATGTGAGGAAAACCTATTCGTAGTAAAGAGTTAAAATATGGCGTTATTTTTTAAGCCATCAGTAAACTAGTATTAATATAACTGTATTAACTAAACTAGTATTAATATTACTGGATTCGTAGTCTATTGTTATTCAGTAATGAAATAATTTTCCCCACCTCCATCAACACGATATAATAATTTAGTAATTGGAAAATATATTGAATAATCCACATGTGAAAATGTAATAAAAGTCAAGACTCATAAAAATATACCTTCTTTTCTTCAGAATCAGTATGTCAATATTAATATATGATTCTAATTATATAGTGGGTTTTCGACTTCTTTTGTTATTAAGTCATAATATGATATCCCAAGATTACTACTTATTAATATAATAGTTTTCAGCTATGGGTTACATAGTAGGACAGACAGGGCATTTCAACCTTGTTTGGCAAGCAGTCTATGAGAAGTATATCACTGAATTCAAACCCTTATTTATTCACAACCCTGGCGAACTCCGTAGTGGACGAAACGATTCAATAACCCAGTTGCCGTTGTTGAAACAATTAATCAATATGATCATTAGAAGATATAAATATTCACAGGTGAAAAGCTTCTGATTATATTAATGATTTAACAACACTATGCCTAATTTTAATAGCAGGGGTAAACGAGTATTGATAATTGGGACCGCTTGGCACAGATTGACCTTGAATTCCGTCGTATTAAGTTATAATGTCCTCGTTCATTTC
Organism: Acanthosepion esculentum; assembly: GCA_964036315.1. Classification (NCBI taxonomy): domain Eukaryota; kingdom Metazoa; phylum Mollusca; class Cephalopoda; order Sepiida; family Sepiidae; genus Acanthosepion; species Acanthosepion esculentum. The sequence continues at coordinate 90,573,844 of OZ038506.1, read as the reverse complement.
CGTTGTCTGTAGCAGTGCTTAGAAGGAAACTGTGTCGAATTTGGTCGTGTCAACACTCCCATGAGTAACCATGACTTATGCGGCACGATGTTCCTCATGACCGACGACCACCATATTGCCCAGATCCACCGTCTTGCGAGATTTTCCTTTTCAAAACTCAAATCCCACTTGAAAGGAGCAAGATTTCAAGACAATTTCAAGAGATTAGACGAGGTATCTGCTTGCTATTCCCCAAAAAAGGAGTTCCAAGAATGCTTCCATCAAGCGTGAATCTTCAGAAGGGGATTACTTCAAGGCAGATTAAATTCTGAGTTGATATGTGTTGTACTTTTCCTTTTATAACATCAGTCCTGATAATTTTTGACTGTAGTCGGGATACTTGAGTCAAGACGAACGATCCTTTCCTTAACGGCGTAGTATGTGCTTCGACGAGGGCCAGTCAGTTATGTGCTATACGTAATACACGCTTTAGCTATCATGTATCTTTCGATACATGACTGACGGGGCAGATTTTTCCCGCAACAGGCTGCAATTTCTTTCTGCGGTAGACCAGTTGCCATCCAAGGCTCTGTCCTGCTATTTACCCATAGCTGGGGGGTGAGACGAAGAGGATTCATACATTTCCCGATATAAGCACGTAAGTGAATGTAATGGATTCGACTGGAATTCGAACTCGGCTCTCCGACTCCTCAATCCAAGCCGCTATCCATTACTCCACCGACAAGGGTAAACATCTTATAATAATTGGAAAACATAATGATTTATAAGCGTAGCTTATAAATATACGAAAGTATGGATCACGAACTCACTAGTCAGTTAATTGTTCAAGCGATACAAGCTTAATCATGGCACCATGTCGAAGTCGTCTAATTGGAAAAATATTTTAAAGGTTCATATTTGAAAATCTTCTAATATATGTCACGGACCAGGTCTGCACTCACATTCTGGAAGGTCGCATCGATGGCAGAAGACTGAATGGAGGAACACGATGACCCTTTGCTGATGACATCAAAGACTGGGCAGGGACATCGTCGGTGGACGGTCGTGACAAAGGAGAGGAGTCTGGAGAGCATTGATGCATTAGTCAAAGGGAGAGGAGTCGTTGTTTTGCTATCCATTTGCATCTGTTTTTTTCTGTCTCAAATGTCTTCAGTATATCCTATGAGTGTTAAATTCTCCAAACTGTCTTCCTTCATTACGTTTCCTATAAATTTCAACACTTTTCTATTCTAAGTATAAGCGTCTATTTTGTTGCCATTTTCCTTAAAAGTTGCACATCACTTACATCGATGTGCCTTCCGATTTCAGTGTCAACTTTTCCGTCTTCTACTAAAACACTTCCCAGATATTTCTCCACGCTTGATTTTGATATCTCACGTTCGTGGTTCGCGTTTTCTTGCTGGCAACAATTCATTCTGTTCTTGTATGATAATTTGGGGCGGTATTTATGGGAAACACAATCATTCGTAGATTGAAGGGCAAAGTTAACTTTTATATCTAGGACATGAAAAGCTATGTGACGTCTATAACGGCGTAAGAAACGTACGGGCAGATCAGGCTCATTTCAGCAGGGTAGATTCAGGGTATATTCAGCAGGGTAGATTCAGGGTATATTCAACAGGGTAGATTCAGGGTATGTTCAGCAGGGTAGATTCAGGATATATGCAGCAGGGTCGATTCAGGGTATGTTCAGCAGGGTAGATTCAGGATATATTCAGCAGGGTAGATTCAGGGTATATTCAGCAGGGTAGATTCAGGATATATTCAGCAGGGTAGATTCAGGATATATTCAACAGGGTAGATTCAGTATATATTCAGCAGGGTAGATTCAGGATATATTCAGTAGGATAGATTCAGGATATATTCAGCAGGGTAGATTCAGGGTATGTTTAGCAGGGTAGATTCAGGATATATTCAGCAGGGTAGATTCAGGGTATATTCAGCAGGGTAGATTCAGGGTATGTTTAGCAGGGTAGATTCAGGATATATTCAGCAGGGTAGATTCAGGATATATTCAGCAGGGTAGATTCGGGGTATGTTCAGCAAGATAGATTCAGGATATATTAAGCAGGGTAGATTCAGGGTTTGTTTAGCTGGGTAGATTCAGGGTTTGTTTAGCTGGGTAGATTCAGGGTTTGTTCAGCAGGCTAGATTCAGGGTATGTTCAGCAGGGTAGATTCAGGGTATATTCAGCAGGGTAGATTCAGGGTATATTCAGCAGGGTAGATTCAGGGTATGTTTAGCAGGGTAGATTCAGGATATATTCAGCAGGGTAGATTCGGGGTATGTTCATCAAGATAGATTCAGGATATATTAAGCAGGGTAGATTCAGGGTTTGTTCAGCTGGGTAGATTCAGGGTTTGTTCAGCTGGGTAGATTCAGGGTTTGTTCAGCAGGCTAGATTCAGGGTATGTTCAGAAGGGTAGATTCAGGATATGTTCAGCTGGGTAGATTCAGGGTATGTTCAGAAGGGTAGATTCAGACGCACTTGAATTTCAGAACACTATATTTAAGAAGATTGATACCATTATAGAATCTGTTATCCTATTCTAATAGATTTCGTTTTTTTTCTACGAGAAACTTTTTCTTTCATTCTTTTTTTCTTCGTACTTTCTTTCTTTCTTTCTTTTTTTTCAGGGAGAACGTTTTAACCAGAGATTTCGCGCCTTCTTTCTTTCTTACATATTTTCTTTTTCTTTCTTTCTTTCTTTTACTAAACGACTTTCTTTATTTCTGTCTTTCTTTATTTAACTGTCTCTTCTTTCTCTGTCATTTTTTTCTTTATTTTTTGCTTGTTGTCTTTCTTTTAACCAGATCTCTTTCTTTCTTTCTTTCTTTCTTTTATCTGTACTTTCACGCTGTCTTTCAGTTTCTTTCTTTCTATTTCTTTCTCTCTCTCTCTCTCTCTTTCCTTTTCGAAATCATTGGCCTCTTTATTTGTAGTTACAGGCCACTTCCTTTAGAACCTACTACCTTTCCTACCGGATAACTTACAACTGACTCCTAAATCAACCAAACATTTCTACCCGACAGCACCTGCTGCCGCCCAAAACCTCTTTGCCTTGCTGCACAATTTTTCTATTCTTCGTAATTGGCCTTCCTCTTCAGTTTTTCGAAAATTGTTTTCAGTAAAAGAAAAATTCAATAAAATAACAAAAATAAATACATAAATCGAAACTATAGAACTTGAGGCTCCAGATATTCTTAGGAGGTTTCAAAGCCTTCTACCAATTCTTTGAGTCTCTTTCGCCATATGCAGAATTTAATTAAACCGTTATTCCTGTCCAATCTAAAATCTTATTTCATTCAAAAATCATCCACGTTTCCTTTCATCCTTTACCACATTCCACCACTTTTGAAAATTCTTTCTTTTTTCTTTCCTTCCCTCAAAAGAATAATTACCGAATTCCGATAATATTATCTACTTGTCTGCTTCTTATTTGCCTATCTATTCTTTCCTCTGTCCTTTTTTCGTTTCGTTTCCTTTAATTTCTTTCCTTTTTTCGAACTTTCCTTTCTTTACGATTGTCTTTATTTCTTTCAATTTTCTATGATCGCCATTTTTTTTGTCTTTTCCTTCCTTCTCTTTCTCTTTTCTTTTTCTCTTCCTTTCTTTTTCTTACTTCTCTTTTGTTTGGCGGTATTTTTATTTTAAATATACCTTCTTACGAAATATAGATTTTTTGGTAAATACTAACTTTCAACCACACGTTTACTTTCGCTTATAATCGGTATTTTTCTAAATGATATTAACATTATCATATGAATCTTTCTTTTAGGTTTTTGTTTTTTTTCTTTTATTCTTTCCAGTTGATTTTTCTGCCCTTTGTATTCCTCTTTCTTTCTTTCTTTCTTTTTTCTTTCTTTCGTTCTTTCTTTCTTTCTTTCTTTCGTTCTTTCGTTCTTTCTTTCTTTCTTTCTTTCGTTCTTTCTTTCTTTCGTTCTTTCGTTCTTTTTTAGTTGCTTTCTATTTTTCTTTCTTTTTTTTTCTTTCGTTCTTTTTACCCTTTCCCTCATTTGTCGACTCATTCTCGGTTTTCTATCTTCATCTTTTGTTTCTCTGTCTTCCAATTCATAAATATTTCTTTCTTTCTTTTTATTCAATTGCTTACTTTCTCCCTTTTCCGTTTACTTTCTTTCTTTTTCTCTCAGGCTCGCACATTTTTAAAAAAATATCTTTCTTTCTTTTCACCCTTCGGCCTTCCATTTTTTAGAGACTTCCTTTTTCTTTCTTTCTAAAAATAAATTCCTTTATTTATTTCTTGACAATTCTTTTCTTCCTTTTCTTTTCTCATCTCTTCTCGTTGTTTTATTCTTTCATTTCTCCTTGTGCACACGGGCAAACACATACGTATACGCCTACTAAATTCATTCTTTTCGCCTCTCTTTCATTCGTGTTCGTACGTACACCCTTTCACATCCTACTTCTCGTCTGTCGTTGCATTTATGATATTGATGGCCTTCACCGCTCACAACAAACAGCTCCAATTTGCCGAACAACATTAATAACAACAAAATGTTTTAACGAGAAAATTGGAAATACAGATAAAGGGTTAGACACGCGCGCAAATCGTCAACTAATATTAATATTAATAGATTAAATTCAAGTCGGTAAATGCAGAAAAGCCAACGAAAACTACTGTTAACACATTTAGTTATTTTATTAACGACGACTGTTATTTATAGTCGCCTACTTTTCTCGGATTATTCGTGACAGATTGGTGACAAAACTAATGTCAGTATCGCATCTAGTGATAAGGGACGGAATTCGACGACCCAAAGCAGACTGCGTGTATACGTCTTCTGCGCATCGGCTCCACGCATTCATCCGCTTTAACCAAAATAAAATGAACACTATATTATGACCAGTTAGATCCACTCCCACACGAACAACCAAAACCTTAATTTCGAGCCGATTGACGGCTATATATACTCAAATTCAAACAGACCTGAAACAGACCAGCGTTTGATGTCAACACCGGCACGCCTAGAGAGAGAGAGAGAGAGAGAGAGAGAGAGAGAGAGAGAGAGAGAGAGAGAGAGAGAGAGAGAGAGAGAGAGAGAGAGAGGCAGAAACAGAGACAGAGAGACAGAGGCGTGACACAGATCAAACACAGTGTTTGATGTCAACATCGTTGCACTGAGAGATAAACGCACCGACGACAACAATCATCACCAATGTCTATTTCACTTTTAATTTCAACATTGTCTCTTCCTGTTAGCTTAGCAACAGCAACAGACAGAAGTTAACAATTTTGTATGTATGTAAATAAATTATGCATTCATTTTCCCATACTCAATGTTTTCTTTTGTTTGAATGGGAAACGTTAACCGACTGGTTTACTCGATCGGAATGTATTTCTAATTGGGCCCAACCTGCATGGTTATGTGCTGCTTTGATCAAAACGTTTTGACCTGTAGCGCATATTTGTCTGTGAGGCATGTACCTGGTATACCTTTACATGCCACTTACATAGTAGCAAACCAGCCGCATTCCCTCCATATTCCATCGGTGAGCAGTAAGTTTTACCCGGGCAAACCGCCCTGTAGAATCGACTACCAACAGGATGTTTCCCTACAATTTTAAACCATTCAAAGCTAGCGTTAATCGTTATCTCCCTCATCTATACACACAAATAGCCTCCTAATGTAACCCTCTACCTCGAATGTCTCCCAGGCCTTGTAAAGGTTGACCCTCACTGTAAAAAAACAAAACAAAAAACAAAACAAAAAACAAACAAAAAAACAATAAAAATAATAATAATAAACTCTGTGGTAATAAAATAAACACATCCCATCTCCCCTCTCGCTTATAATCACCCATTACAATAAAATAAAACGATGAAACTCAATTGGTCAAATAAAGCTCCTACTCGGAGTTGTTATCGTGAACACAAGGAAAAACTGGTAGCTAATTTGACAAAGAACTGAGCCAGTCCGAACAATGGCGGAACAGAGATAAGCGAAGACACTGAAAAAATTGTGGAAGATTTGTTGCCACTTACTCTCCATCCATAAACGCCGGGCACCACGATAGACTTAATGCAAATATATGAAAAAATCAGAAAAAATAAAAATAAGCCTCCTTTTTAGCATAAAGTTTTCTTATGTTAATTTCTGAAAAATAAATTTCTTTAAAGAACCAAAACGTGGGGGCTTTGGGTTAAAATTGTATTTTAATAAGAAAATGCACAGTTTTGGTAACGATAGAGAAAATACTTTCACCATCTTTGAAAAGGAAGGAAATAAATAAATAACAATTATTAAACGAACATGTTACTCATACAAAACACGTCATTTAAAGATGGTAAAGCCGTCCTTTAAGAAATTTTACATAATAAAGATGAAACGGCAAAGTCTAAAATGTCTGTCACAGACCAAATATTAAACCGTTTCAATTTTTTTAAATAACGTTCACGATTTCAAAAAAATAAAAATTCCACCAAAAAAGTTATCTGTCCAAAAAATAAATAAATTATAACTATTTTTCCAAAATGTAAGTCGAATCTAAAAAAATGTAATAGTTTTAAAAGTTTACTAATAAAAAAATCTTCAAGCGTTAAACAAAAAGGGTCAGTCACGTGACTATTTCAATATGGCAGATGATATAAAAAATGGCTGACGTCTCTTTTCATTTTATTTGTAGTTTTTCCTGTTCAATCAATATTACTCTTCGAAGAAAAAGAAGGTACGTGATGTGATGATATTTGTTTGTTTATTCGTATTTCAGGGAATAAGTTGTAATTTCTTTTTTTAAATATTGTTTTAACTACGCTTTCTGCCTTCTAGAAGGTCTGTTTTTCTCTTCCCCGTTGAGCAAGATAAGCTGAGCCTTTCACTAAACATGGTGATGATGGCATAAAAGAAAAATTATAACAAAGAGAAGAAAAAAACAGTAAATAGAAGATCGACATAAAAGAATAATATTGCCGAATGAAAAATGAACAAATATGGAGAAAGAAAGAAACAATTTTCCCCTTAAGGCAATTAATCTCATTTTCAACTCTCTTGAATTTTAACGGGATGCTTGTCGTTGTGAGAAATTCCCAGAGGGTATGCAATATCACGAGGTGGAATTCACTCAGCAAAGTAAAGAATAAAGAAATATATGAAATGACATGAAGTGAGTCGAAAAAAAGGGGGAAAAAAGAAGAAAGAGGAGGAAAATGATGCAGAGGCTAGAAGAATAGACAAAATTATAGGCAAAAAGTGTAAGAAAGAAAGAAAGAAAGAAAGAAATGAAAGAGAAGATGCAGAAAATATGCAACTGTGTGAAAGAAAGAAGGAAAAAAGAAGGAGAGAAAGCAGAAGATACAGAAAATACGCAATTTAGTAAAAGAAAAAAGAAAGCGAAAAAAGAAATGAAACAGAAGATGTAGAAAATATGCAAATGTGTACAAGAAAGAAAGAAAGAAAGAAAGAAAGAAAGAAAGAAAGAAAGAAAGAAAGAAAGGAAACATTAAAAAAGAAAATACGCAACTCGGTAAAAGAAAAAAAGAAAGAAAGAAAGGAAGAAAGAAAGAAAGAAAGAAAGAAAGAAAGAAAGAAAAAAGGAAACATTAGATACAGAAATTACGCAACTGGGTTAAAGAAAGAAAGAAAAAAAGAAAGAAAGAAAAAACGAAAAAGAAAGAAAGAAAGAAAGAAAGGAAACATTAGATAGAGAAAATACGCAACTAGGTAAAAGAAAGAAAGAAAGAAAGAACGAAAAAGAAAGAAAGAAAGAAATGAAACCCATTGCAATATAGGACAGGATAAAAATACGTGAAGTAATAACAATGAGAATATAAAACGGAGCGCCTCCCCTTTTTTACAATGAGGTTTCCCTTGTGCTGTGGTCACCTCTCACCTCCATTTCAAATTTATGGTTCATGGTGACATTCAAGGCCGAATAGTGCAATGGCTTGCCAATTCATTTTGCACCGGGATGTTGAAATTACCCCGTCCCTCCTCTCAGAGGTGCATTTGTTTTTGAAGTTACCTTCTTCAAACCTTTGTCTAAAGAGACAGGAACTACAAGGGAGTAAGTGGATTGAATTCAGAATTTCCTTCTCCTAGATTGGCTGCCACCCAAGGCTATAGAACCTAGTCTGTCCGGATTTTTTTCTTCTGGGAGAAGAGATAATTTCATACCTTTCTCAAGGGTGTTAACACGTAAGTGAATGTAATGTATCCTCAAACCGACCCGCTAACCATTGCTCTGTGGCTAGGTGTCCAGAGCAGCAGATAACTCGCAAGTCCTTGTTTTAGTGGCCAGCAGTGTTCTGCAAAGCGGATTCTGCGTTGACGTAAGATTTTAGAAATATCAGGATGCCACCATAGAGCTGTGATTTAGTTGAATGTTTTCTCTAAGAGATATTAAGTATAGCTCTCAGCATCCAAGTGTAGGTTCCATCAAGCTTAAACACTAGGGTTTTATTTAATGTCCAAGCAGTGGCACCATACATTAACATCGACTCTACAGTCGCTCGAATGTATATCCGTTTGTGGTTGTCTAGTAGATCAGGTTTCCAGATTACATTCATTTTATTCAAAGCGGCCCAGATTGTAGCTATGCAAATTTTCACATTCCTTTCAGTGGAATTTATTTCGCTTCCCAGGTATGTAAAAGATTCGACAGATGTTATTGATTCACCTGAGACGGTTTGTATTGAGCCTTGATGTTTGAAGCTTTAATAAAGTTTAATAAGGCACTCCAAGAGATTAACAGCAATAGTTAATAATAAAACTAGAGGATTGTAACTCTCCTGTAATAAAAGTTAAAGAAAGTTCGTTCGTAACGCAGATCGTATTAGGTGAAATTAACAATAACTGGCAAGAAAATCGAGCAGTTATGTTGTTAAAGAAGTTATGTGATGGATAGATACTTCGTTTATGATGTCGATATTAATGGTCACGTGTCAGACAAACCCTTATTTTACTTTAAATAAATGATCTGACTAAGAGTATATTCAGAGCATTTATGAATATCTATGCCGATGATACAATGATATATGAGTGCAACTTCAAAACTTGTAATGAACAGAGATTTGGCAGCTGATCTCTGCTCTGATATCTCAGCTGGTGGAGGATACATTTAATGCCCCGAAAACCAAATTAGTTGTTTCATCATCGTCGACCGTATCTAAAACTACCACCAGTCACGATGTATAGCTGTTCCCCTCAGGAAGACCCCGTGCCTTGAGAGACTATTGTGCCTTAAAACCTCAAGAAATACGCGTACTTACGATCCATCGGTAAAGATACAGGAAAAATGATTTGGTTACCTGTACCGATCCAGTAAGCACCTGACTCCACGTGCTATCCTCTAACTTTTCATGAGTCACATCAGACCTAAAATAGAGTACTGCTGCCATATTTGGGCAGAGACATCCCACTTCCTACTTTTCGGTCTTCTTAGTCCAAAAGCGCCTCTGAAAGGTGGAATGTGGTAAGCCTTTCACTGCGCTAGCGCTACTTCCATGAAAAGTGGTCGTACGAAATATTTTCCATGATTCCACCAATTCCAACCATTACCATTAGGACCCACTATACCACGCATATTGTAGTATCCCTTCGTATTCTATCGGTGAGAAGTAAGTTCCACTCGAATAGCTTCCCGCGAACCACTGCTCTGTGGAACCGACTTTCTATCTTTGTTCTATCTACACACACACACACACACACACACACACACACACACACACACACACACATATATATATATATATATATATATATATATATATATAATTCTTTCCTTCTATCTATCTATCTATCTATCTATCTATCTATCTTAGTCTATTCATATCTATCTATCTATCTATCTATCTCAGTCTGTTTATATCTATCTATCTATCTATCTATCTATCTATCTATCTATCTCAGTCTGTTCATATCTATCTATCTATCTATCTATCTATCTTAGTCTATTCATATCTATCTATCTATATATCTATCTCAGTCTGTTCATATCTATCTATCTATCTTAGTCTATTCATATCTATCTATCTATCTATCTATCTATCTATCTATCTATCTATCTATCTATCTATCTATCTATCTATCTATCTCAGTCTGTTCATATCTATCTATCTATATATCTATCTATCTCAGTCTGTTTATATCTATCTATCTATCTATCTATCTATCTCAGTCTGTTTATATCTATCTATCTATCTATCTATCTATCTATCTATCTATCTTAGTCTATTCATATCTATCTATCTATCTATCTATCTATCTATCTATCTATCTATCTATCTATCTCAGTCTGTTCATATCTATCTATCTATCTATCTATCTATCTATCTATCTATCTATCTATCTTAGTCTATTCATATCTATCTATCTATCTATCTATCTATCTATCTATCTATCTATCTATCTCAGTCTGTTCATATCTATCTATCTATCTATCTATCTATATATCTATCTATCTATCTATCTATCCCCGGTCACTACAATCTTAACCTGTTATCTTTCCCACCTCTCCATATAAACTGTACCTTTTACTCTATAACACTCTACATTTAGTGACCTCCCAAGCTTTGTACAGGGTGAACATCACTGTAAAAAAGAAGATCTTAGAATCTTCGCTATATTATTTATTTCCTTCTTAAATCGAGAACTTTGATCTGCCCACTTAAAAGAAGCACTTGACGCCATCATTTCGGCACATGCAAATTGCCAGCATCACTAATTTTGCACGTTGGAATGATTATTAAATAAAACTAGTATTTCTTTTTATATGTGCTGCTAACTACGTTTAGCCGAAACCACAGGAAGAAGAGACATTATATTGAATAATAGTTTAATGGACAGAAACATTGTCGAACGCGAAAGTTCTCAAATGCATGGACAATATTTACACTCAATTTATCCACGCATGGATTCTCTTATAGGTAAACAAGTAACTTACATGTGCTCGTTAATCAAAGACTGCCGTCTAAGTACACAATCTATCTAACTATCTATCACAATTTGTTCATACTTATATTTTTTAGATTGTTCTTATCTATCTATCTATCTATCTATCTATCTATCTATCTATCTATCTATCTATCTATCTCAGTCTGTTCATATCTATCTATCTATCTATCTATCTATCTATCTATCTCAGTCTGTTCATATCTATCTATCTATCTATCTATCTATCTATCTATCTATCTATCTATCTATCTATATATATATATATATATATGTCTATCTCAGTCTGTCCCTATCTATCAAAATCTGTTCATATCTGTCTATATCCCTTAGACTGTTCATATCTATCTCAGTTGTTTCATATCTATATTTGTTCTATCTACTTACACACACACACACACACACACACACACACACACACACACATATATATATATATATATATATATATATATCTCAGTCTGTTCATATCTATCTATCTATCTATCTGCCTCAATCTGTTCATATCTATCTATAAACTTTGTGGACAGAGAAATCAACACATCACAGTGATTCACCATTTTACATGTTAAGCGGACATCTAACCGATTTGTTACTACTCTTTGTGTGGGCTATCTATTTATAAAACTCTCGGCGATTCTGGGAAGCGATCTGAAGTGACAAACTGGTTATTAACTCAAATTGTCGGGAATTTATTGCCTTATGCATGATTCCGAAAGTTTTTTCTGCACCTGTACTCGAGACGAGGCGGTATTCGTCGATATGGGGACTTGTGTTAGTTGATTTGTGGAAATTTTCATGCGGCCCTAAACTGGCGGATCAGTCATATTTCAATTCTTTATAACTTTTTTTCAGTAAAAGAAATATTTTCAAAATTGGTGTCAAATTGTGTGCAATTTATTTATTCTTATTTAATGTTTAGGGCTAATATTTGTACATTACTTCTACAAATATCAAATGCATGGTATCTATAAGCAAGATGATTCTTCACTTAGAAACATAAAGAAATATACAACACCAGTCGACAAAAACAAAAAATCGAAAATGAAATTTACTACTATAAATTAGAACTGCTAACCTCATCCTCAACAATAATAACTCACCTGCAAAAGGCAAAATATTAATATTATTTACGAATTCTGTTTCTTTTATGTGCCTACGTCACATTAGAGAACGTAGGCGATCATGGCCCTCCGTATTTTCCTGCCCCTTGTAGCTCTGAAATGTTTTGTTATTTCTCCCAAACCCTTGCCATCCATTTGCTAAAGCCCATCAAGTATGTTACGCGCCGCTTTCCTCTGTCCCTCTTTTCTTCTTCCCGTCCTGTGAGTATTAGATTTTTCAAGCCCACCTTCCTCATTTCGTGCCCCAGAATTTTCATATGCCTCTTCTTGGTGTTAAGTATAAGTTTCCATTTTGTTTCCATTCTCTGCAAAACCTCGTCGTTGCTCCCATGTTCGGTCCACGGTATCCGCCTTATCTTTCTGTAGAACCACATTTCTGTTGCTTTAAGCCTCTTTTTCATCTTTGATTGTCTAGCATTCTCTGCAGTACAGGAGGACAGATATCGTGAAATAGTTTAATATTCTTTTCTTTGTTTTCAACGAAATTTTCCTGTCTCTTTATACTTTGCTTATCTTTTGGAAGGCATCTTAGGGCCATCCAAATACTTCTTCGGATCTCAGTATCGCACTATCCATCCCCTGTTAGAACACTTCCCAGATATTTCAATTTCTTTATCTGTTTGATTTTAATATCATCGACCTGCAATTTGCAATTTGGGCTCACTATTTTTTGATAATCATGGAATTCTTGTAGTTTGTGCTTATTCTTTTCTTCTTTCTTTCCTTCGCTACCTTCTGTCGGAGACTTTGTAGTTTCCTTTCCGTGTCTGCTATCAGCACTGTGCCATTTGCATATCTTATATTTATGGCCGCCAAGAATAAATCCTGGTAGGACTTTTAATTCGCTCAAAATTGCCTCGCTATATAGGTTGAATAAACCCGACAAGAAGACACATCCTTATCTTAAACTCCTTTCTATTTTTGTATATCCGCTTAACTTTTCTGTCGGTTTGCTGCCAGTATAGATTCCTGATTATTCTAATGTATTTCCAGAACATTTCAAGGTTACTGAGCAGCTCTAACATATCTTTGTGGCGTACTTTGTCGATCGCCTTTGCGTACTCTATAAAACAGAGGTACACGTCCGTCTCACTTTGTATTGCACTGCTGGTAATATTCTGAGCATAAATATAGCGTTCCTTGTTCCGGTGTCTTTCACTTACCCGCACTGTTCTTATCCTATCGCTGACCTGATTCGACTGCACGCTCTATTCATCAGAATTCGGATGATGAGTTTGTTATGTGGCTCATTAGGCTGATTGTCCGCGGACGTTCACATTCGTTTACGCCTGGTTTCTTAGCAGTACTATTAAAATAAATCTGCTTAGGTTTTCCGGTATATCCCCACCACTGTAGATTTAATTTATTATTTCTGTGATCATGTCTATGCGGTAGTCATCTAAGGCTGCCAGCCTCTCTATTACAATTCCGTCTGTCCCTGTCACTTTGTTTCTGTTCAATTTGGTCAGTGTTTCTTCCACCTCGTTTTTTTTTTATATTTCCGGTCCGTCCTTATTTCTGTGTATTGCCGCTTGTTCTCTTTCATCGCGGAAGAGTTCTCCTATATATTCGTTCCATCTCTGAAGTATTTTTTATTTCTCTAATATCAGCGTTCCATCCTAGGATGTTATACAGCCTGCTGATGAGCATGTCTTTTGCCCAGTTAGTTCTCTTATTTTGTATGCGTATCTCCTGTATCTGTGTTACTCATTCTTTCTATTTCTGCACATTTTTTGTTGAGCCATTCTTCTTTAGCCTGTCTGCATTTGTTCTTTATTTGTTTGTGTAGTTTTCTGTATTCCGTTCCGTGTATTGGCATT